>CAEFZX010001927.1:0-16617 GCA_903066825.1 Alfaro cultratus | reverse complement strand
CACACAGAAGAAAATGTCTGAAAAAATCCAATGAAACTAAAAGCAAAAATGTGATATATATTTAAGCAGCTGAACTGTGAACGCGTTTTCTACGTGTTTTTATAGCAAGCAATAAAAAGTATAACTCGCAGACGTCAAACATTAAACTTTCCGCAGCTTCTGCGCATCCTAATCTGGTTCTTTGGTCCTAATCTTGAAAGCAGCCGTGCGTGAGCGGATAATCGCCACAAAACAACGGGGTTCCTGAAACAAATGTCTCAATCAAAGCCCTTTCATATCCAAATGGTAAGATTAATAAAGAAACCAATACCTTGCAACAGTTCAGCGTCGAGGAGCCCGGCAATTTGAAACGGGATATGAGCCCCAGAGTGGAATATTGAACTGTGGGGCTTGTGAGGGGAAAAGGCAAAAAAAAAAAAAAAAAAGTGAAGGAATTGCCCGGTTTCTGCTAGGGGAGGGGACATAGAGCGAGACAGAGGCAGAGGAGGGGGGTAGTAAAGGACTGCAGGACAAACCCACATTCCTCAAGACTCCTGGAGTTGTTATAACAAGGGGCCAAGCAGCAAAACCCACTGTGGCTCACATGGCTTCACTATCATCATTACCCGAAGGTAAAGGGGGAAAAAAACTCACCTTCAGGCGAAACGAGTGATGAGATAACAGTGTGGTAATGTAAATAACCTTCAGGTCATATCAATTACCACTAAAGCATGGAAATTAAGACTCATTTTTAAAGCATGATTGATTTTGTTCAGTTGGTAGGAGTGTAAATCCTAATTTCACAGTTAAATGTGCTTTCTCTTGTTCAAACATTCCTCCTGTTTACTGCCTGGACCCTGCAGTGATTGGTGTGACTGACACATCCTTGTGCTGTGTTACCTCTGCAGCTGATAGGAAGCTAATATTGAGAAAGTGGCCATCTGGGTGGTATATGAGAGAAGACAGCTGGGCACATCTCAGCTCCTGCTGCAAGTCTGGAAGAGTGGAACGTTCCAGATTAAAAATGATCTCACCTCTCATTGCTGGCTGTCCTCCCTTCCAGAACAGGGGCTGAATAATGTGAAATAGCTAGAACAAGCTGAAACTTTGCAATATGCTAGGTGTCAGAAAACTAACCTTGAACACACTATCATGATAGTGAAACATGGCAGTGGCAGCATCATAACGTGAGCAGCAATAAGGAGATGGTCAGAAGAAAGGTAAAATGTTAAAAAGTGCAAAACTTTGAAATAGGAGAAGAGACTTTCCAGCAGAACCATTGTTCCAAACATACAACCAGAGGTCCACTAGACTGGTTTGGATCATGTATAATAGTTTTTCGTAGTTGCGTGTGTGAACGGCTTTCACACGAATCCAATTGAGAACCTTTGGAGATATTTGTTGCTTACAAACTCTCTCCATCCAGTCTGAGTCTACAACAATTTAAGCATCTATGTTTTTAAATGACTCAGTTTACTTATCTTTGTTCTGGGTATTTTCGTGAATGTTTGAAGTAATCATAAAAATGTGCAGATTTAATGCATGTTTAAACTTTGTCGTATGTAGGCAATGGTCCTGATCGCATATTGGGCCAGAATGAAATAATGTAACAGATTATGACCTGTAGTTAAATCAAAATAACTATGAAACCTCTTGTTGGTGGATGTCACATAATCACACATCTTAGTAGGCTTTTACCATCTCATTGACCCAAATTGTGAACACTAATTGCTTGGATTATTCTTCTGATTTTAAAGCAAAAAATATGATTTAGCATATATATATATATATATATATATATATATATAGATCCATAAGGATTACCAAAATTGTATATATTTTCTAAATGTTACAAAAGTGAGAGGATTTGTCTAGTTTTTACTTTGTGTTAGTTTCTTCAGGATCAGAAATTGGATTTCCTCAGTATATGACAGAGTTGCCTTTAAACTCTTTGACCTGGATCAGCCATTTTCAGTTTCCTTCCACAATCTTCTCACAATAGTTTGCTGGAGTTATGGCCCATTCCATAACTCCATAACTAGTGTAACTTTGGCATGTTTGTGGGCAGTCTTACTCTCACACACCTGTTCTGCTCTATCTGCAAATTCTCCAGAGATCAGGCCTTTGTAATGTAATCCAAGACATTAACTTGGTTGTCCTGAAGCCACTTTGTAACTAATGGTAAACTTTAAGGTAATGTCCTAATTTGTCTAATCTTTAACTTTCTGGCATGTCATGAGATGCTGCTTCAGTATGTTCACTTCATGCTCTTTCCTCATATGTTTATCTATTTTGGAAAATGTGTCAGTCCAAAACATGATGCTTTCATCGCCATGCTTCATTTTGGATGGTGTTCTCAGACTTACGATGTTCATCTTTTTCCTCCCAATCAGTTATTATAGACAAACAATTT
Source organism: Alfaro cultratus (assembly GCA_903066825.1). Classification (NCBI taxonomy): domain Eukaryota; kingdom Metazoa; phylum Chordata; class Actinopteri; order Cyprinodontiformes; family Poeciliidae; genus Alfaro; species Alfaro cultratus. The sequence continues at coordinate 14,225 of CAEFZX010001927.1, read as the reverse complement.
AACCTGAGTCTACAAAAAATAAGTCTTTCTAATTTCACTCCCTTACCAGCTTCAGCCAGTATCTTCTGCTTTTGTTTTGTAGTTGATACAAGCATTTCAAAACATGTTTTTCATTATTTGTCATTTCTTTCTTGAACTGTAAGATGAATGGACATTGCCATGCTGCTTATACTTTTGCATAAGTATTTGAAGAGATGAATGGGGCGCCTTTATTTTGTCATGTTGGTCTGATTTAATGTCACAGTGACACGTAAAATGTGTGAACAAATGGTTTAGACTGAAGGTAATGCTTTTTCTCAGTTTAGCTGCCAATACCGGTATACCTAAAAGTCCCCTTAAGGCTCATGGGAAAGTTTATTTCCCCCTTTTAGCCATTTTTGCCCCAAGTCCACAAAGGAAAAATATTTTTCAGGACCCAATTTCTTTTTTTTTTATTATTATTTTTAAATAAACCGGTTCTAGTGTGAAAATGTTGACCTTATTTATTCATTTAGGCATCAAAAGTGACTCTTTTATAAAAACAGCTATCTTTTTATCCCAACCTCTAACCTGACCTAAAAAGATAAACCCATCAAACACAACAGCAACAGAAGTGGACTACATGTTTGTCCTCTTGTGAAATACAGAAGAAACTCAGCTTAATTGTCAATACACACATAACACTCCACTTGCGCTTTGCTATTTGCCATTCTTGCTTTTTTGTCATCTTCATCTGTAACCCAATGTTGAGGCTTTATTTGCCCCATACTCCATGATTTGTGCCACTTAGAAATCTGGGGGAGGGAAAATAACATTTTTGGTCTGTTCTGATTCTGAGTCCCAGGTGGTTTTGAAAACAACAACCCATTTGAGATAAAATCCTTCCAGTGGGAAAGTCCTCGGAGATGACAAAATGACTTGGTCAGTGTTAGGTTGAGCATTAAGTTGTAGTTTTTTCCTGGATTACTAATCTACTGTCTGTTCCAAGTCCCTGCAGCAATATGCCACCTAAAGAGTCGGCTAGAAAAAAGTTGGTGTGAGTGTTTCCTGTTAGTTTGTTTTCTGTTTTCTTAAAGCTACAACATAAATCATGTTGAGTGTGGTCTTTTGGAAAGCTTGGCGTTTCTTTTGCCAACAACATGGTCATTGCTTGAGGCTGTGTTGCCTTCCTTTGCTATCCTTCTAGTCTCTTTTTTTTTATATCTTGCATGTGCTTGGAGAATGCTCTTGTCATTGTTGAGTCTGTATGTCTTCCTTTTCTGTGTTTGTACTTACTGTTTGTCTGTGTGGGTGTGTTTGTGATTTTTTTGCTGGTTGTATTTCTTTGTGTTTTCATGGGTGGTTGTTTTCTCTATGTCTTTTGTTCGCTTACATCATTTCATTGTTATGTCTCTGAGCAGTCCTTCTGCAAATCTTCACTAAGGATTAGTCTCAGTTTGCTTGTGCTCTAAGGTTTGTTGTAGTATTTTTCCATGATGTTTGGTTTCAATTTTTGTGTATTTTATGGTTAGGTAGCACTTCACCGGAAAAAAACTATAACTCTCTCTTTACAGAAAGGAATATAAGTAAAAAATAAAATAATTTTTAGTGTGCAAAAAGCAAACAGTGATCCGATGCAGAACTTTTCACTGAGTTTGTTTTCCCTTTTTTTCTGCCATGCGTGACAAGCTTCACTGAGTCCTAGAGGAACCTGTAAACAAGCACCGGTGTTCAGGACAAGGAGACCATGTTTGCCACCACAATCTCTTTGGAGGAGGATGATATGAGTCATTATACGAGGGTACGTGTCCTTCCTTTTCACACGAGGACTGATAGACAGGGTAATAAATACTTTTTTTTTTACACCATCAGACATTAGGTAGATCAGAAGGAAGCTGCATGGATATCCCTTATTTTATTTCCTGTGACGTGCCCTCATAAGTTTTTAAGAGAATGAGAAGTTCTGTTGTTAAATCTGTGCTTTGTTTTCATTAAATGATGGAAATTGCAACCATGTGTGTGATGCTTTTGTTTTCAATCTTTGATCTGAATGTACCAAAATCAATCCATTATTCAGTTTCCCTGAGATGAAATTACCTTAATTTCTCCCTTGATTCTCACAAGATATTCTTTGATGGAAAAAGCTTTAGGTTTTTGAGAAACTTGATTCAAATGATTTTAGAAATTAGAATTTTGTTTTGCTGATTTGTGCCTTGAAATGATTTGAGCATACCATCTCATTCTATAGCTGACAACTTTCACCATTCTCACCTCATCCTATGTCAGAATTTGCTGTAGCAGGGATCATACAGTCTGCTGTAGAACCGTGACATGAAGCAAAGTCATGCAGAATGATTTGTGGTGAGCTGCACGAGTTCTTGTGGAGTCCCACATTGATACCATGATAAACTAGCATGAATAACAAGAAAGAAGTAGACCCCATTTAATCCAAAATCTTTTAGGATTGTGTGTCTCTTTTTTTCTCCTCCATATCCTTCCAAGCAGTTCCTCCCTCCTACCTCTAAACAGAACCACATTTCGCCATGCATTCATCGAGCTTTAGAGGCAGAGGTGCTTTCACTGACGCTCCATGATTGCCTGGCAAAGCTCACATTCTGCCAGGCAGTCATCTGGACTGTATTTTACTTTCAGAGCTTAGGCAAAAAGTACTTTTACTAGCCCTCTCTTCACATTTTTCTCATTACATTCTGTGTCTCACTTATTTCCTGTTCATACATTTGTAAACACATACAGTATGTGTCTGGAGCCTAAGATAATGGGTCTTTTTAGTCAAGAATTTTAAAGAAAAGATGAGCATGGGTTCAAGACAATTTGCCATAAATGTAAGACAATTTATGCCACAAAGATTCAAGGATGCACTTTAAAAACCAGACACTGTCATTTTTACTATCAGTCTCTCATTCTATTAATGAAAAACAGTCCCATTGAGACTTGCAGTCAACATCATTGTGATTTCATGGGCTTATGATGACAAGATGAAGATTTTTGTTTTACACTGCCTAAATGACATTACAGTTTCTTTTTTGTCATGTCCAAGAGGAGCATAAATGTGGGGGTCTCGTTCAGATGGTGTGAAAAACTTCACAGCAGAACAGAAACCAGATGAGGTTTGAATTGTCCTCACATGAGCACACACTCACGGTGCCAGACAGAAGTTTGCATACACTCATCCTCAGATGTATTTTATTTTGGATTTTTAAACAATTTTTCTCTATTTATAGTGCAAGAATTACACAACTTACAAGCTCAATTATCTTTTGATTATTAATTGGGTGCACAATTAACCCAATAAGTTATCCTTTTTTTTTCTCATTCAAACAATTTATACATACACATACAGTAGATCCCCACTAATGTTTTGTCAAATGTTACCTGGTGAGTAGTAGGATCACCACATGCTTTGTGTATCCATTAATAACTTCCTGGCTTAATTCTGGCTGGTATTAATTCTGGTATTCATGGGAGATTGCAGACCTCCTTAAGCATTACTGCCTGTTCTAATGATTTATTAATCAGTGCAGTAATACACACAGTGGAAACTGTCTTGGCATGGCCACAGGAGCCAATATAAACACTCTTCCTCATTTCTGTTTTTGGGGAAACAACGAATCAGCAAAGACTAAGGAAAACGAACAGTGCTCCTGGATTGACTGCTTCGCAATAATCAGCAAACAGCTTGTCAAGTAGCATTATGTTTGCTATTTCAGCTTTCCAAGCTGCATTTTCTTTTGAATACTTTAGAAATGCTTTATGATAAAAATCTTCCTCAGTAAAAGTTTGTGATTATCAATATCAAAACCTGCATTAAACTCAAAAAAATGCCACTCCAATCAGTAGTTTTCTGTCAATTTGTCTTAACCAATCATCAGTAAGAGCTGTCAATGCTGAGTATCAGTTTTTATACATGTTGAACATCACAATAAATGGACTTTTGGTCAAAGTACTGTTTTGTTCAAGCACAGCTATTTTTAATAACTTTCTTAAAATCAGTAAGATACTTCTGGGTATGCTTTTTCAGGCTATTTTGCTCCATCAAAAGTTTAATCGTCAAATTTTATTCGCCCACCAATGGAACAACTTTTACATTTTTTCTACAAATCTGGATGAACACATACATCAAATCACAAAAATATCGTCTTAGCTATTAAATTAGCTGAGAAGCTTCCGTCCATATTGTCAATTTCACAAGATTTATCAATATTAATTGTTCAAAGCAACTTTTCTATTTCATCTTCTGTTATACTTCATGACATCATCATCAACCCAGAGGGATCTCCTTCCCTCTTTCATCCTTCTTCAAATCATAAGTCATTTTTACTCATTCTTCCCATCTAAAGATTCATTTCAGTATTTGTCCTTCGTTCCATTTGACAAATTAAGAGGGACCAATCTTTTTGTTAGTTATTGAGCATTTAATGGGTTAAATTAATGTTTGATTTGTCTCAAAGTGGAAAAGGAGAAATTTTGAGTCAATTCTTTGTAAGTGCTCCAGCTAACCTCCCACAAAGAGCAATTCACTGGTCATATAAAGCTGCCCACTAGGATAAATCAGTGCATATCTAGGTTTTGACTTAGATGAGATTTAAATAGCTTTAATCAATGGTCAGTACCTTTCTATTTGGGTACATTCACAAAAACTCCACATAATTTAAGAGCCAAATGTTATTGTTCCCCAAAGTATGATCCAATAAAGATTTGCTTGGGCCACAAGTTTGGCTTGTCTACATAATATATAGGTTGACAGAAATGCAATAAATATGTCTGGTTTTATGAGCTGTTTAAATTTGCAGTAACTTTTAACATGCCTTGGTCTCCGCCTGAAACTAATCGCTATATGCAGACATTTGTAAGTCATTTATCTTTATTGCTAATTGCTTATTTGGTTTTGTAAAAATCACAAATACATATAATGTTGGAGTCCCCTAACCACAAGAACAGAAGTGTCACCCTAGCCTGATCACAAGCATTTGTCAGAAATTGTTAAATGTGCAAAATGTTGTTTTCCATCTTGGTGCAATGCAAAGAATTCATGCCCTGGTACAAATTTTTATTAGTAATTCATTTTGCAATGTCGTTTAAGAAGCATAGTGTCATGAAAAGCAATGAGTGGTGATGAGAAAAACGCAGCAGACCCAGGTTGAAGTAAGATGATGATGGTTTAATGAAGAAAAAGGTACAAATAATCCAAAAGGTCCAAAAACCAGGCAGCACAGCAGAGCGGAAGGCTAGGGGTCATCACTGGTAGCAACAGGTCTAACGAATGGACAGATTCGACAGACTGGTAGCATATAGATAGCTTCGACAAGGACCCGACAGAGACGCAGAGACACAGATGACACTAAATACACCGGAGGTAGTCAGGGAACGAGACACACCTGGGAATGAGACACACCTGGGAACAATCAAGGGGAAGACAGGACAACACGGAGACTCAGAAAACACAGAAACTCAAAATAAACACAGAAAAACTCAAATCGACACAGAGAAAACCCAACTCCTTACACATAGATCTGAATATTGCTGGCATAAAAAAATGTTTGAGATGATACTAAAAGGTTACATTATACCTCCAAAGGAAAGTTTATAAAATTAAAATCAAACACTGAAGTAGCAGAAGCACAGAGCAATTCTCAGCATCAGCAGAGATGCTGAAGCTTTAAAAAAAAAAGCTTTAAAACTGTTTCTGCAGAATTCAGCTTCTGAAAAACAGACTAGAATAATTATCCAAGTGAGCTAGTAAAGATTTAACTGTCATTAAACGTTTTCATATTATTGTGCATTTTTTTTCTTCAGGTCTTGAAGAAAAAAAATAAAGACATTCGTCAGTGTTTACTGACTGATGGTTTGATTTTATGAATCTTCTCTTACAGCTTGTAAATATGGGTATGAGACAAGGAGGGTCATTGACTTTATTTTTGAGAAACCATTCAGTGTCAATTATTTTTGTTTCAGGTTTCACAAATTGAAACCATATGAAGAATTTGTAACTAAGCTTAAAAACTGTCCAGATTTCATTCTTCCATTTATTTTGATACTTTTCATATTCCTGTATTTTATTTTCATTGTTTTAATCTTTCCCAGTGACAAAAATGATCAGAAATGTACTTTTTGTGTTTTGGTAAATAGAGTAATGAGGGGAAACCCAATATTCATTGGTCTGACAAGTGAAGAGTAAAGACAGAGGTACTTGGTCCTATCAAAAAATGTTTCCAGAATCTTCCTGTGGAAGGCAGACAAACAAATGTGTGATTTTTGAGAGACTGAAATCCAAGCAATCATCTGATGTCTTTGAATTGAAAGGATTGGTAAACTGGCCATTACAACCTATAAAAATACTAGGCAGGACTTTGCATTTGTTCTGTAAGAGGAAAAAAAGCGGTGCTTCAGTCTTTGTAAAGGAAACCAGATTGTTTTTGAAGTTTTCTTGCCCTTCATCAAGTAAGACAATAATAGGATGTGGAGCTTTGGAGGGATTCAATAAATTCAAGGAGTGAGGTTGTGACTCATTAAGTTTTATGGTTCCAATTGTGAAAGATGAGTTTCCTATCAGTTGCTTTGGCTCGTATTGTGTTTTAAAGAGGATAGCCTCATCTAAGCACGGCCTGCATATAGATAATTGGGTTGCGGTAAGAAGGAGCTCAGTGTTTTCAGGTTGATTTAAGAATGTCATCATCCTCCGATGGTTTGTGGTGTGGGCCAATATGGTCAGGGTGGAGTGTGACTGACTTTGGATGATCTTATCTGGGAATCCTGTGGGCCAGTGATGATTTTAACTGCACGCATGGAAGCATGTTGTCAGCTCTGCATACCCAGACACAGAAAAAAAAACAACTTGTAGCCTGACAAACTGATTAGATAGATTAGATAGGCACACCCAGAGCTAATTCCTTGATTACAAGCCGGTTATTTCTTGCCTCACCTTTCCTCAAGCTGTGTTTTTTTCTTTCTTCTCTTTAAAGCAGGCCCAGTGCAGCTGTGCTAACCCAATGATGCAGCGGGAGTGGAATGTAGGTCCAACAAGGGCAGAAACAAAGGATGTCAGTGTTCACGGGGGTATGAGAAGATGTGATCTCATGAAGCATGAGTACATCAGTGTGTTTGCAAGGTTAAGCTGCAGAGGATGATGATGAGGAGGGAAGATTTGCTTCACATGTCCACAGCTTCCTTTTTTTCTTTTGGAAACCAAGTGATGAAGAAGGCAGACATACACGTGATGTTGGTCCCCAGTGATGCAGCCGTCTGCAGCTCTGCACAGCCCGCTTGGAAATGGTTAAATGACTGTTAAAACATACAGTGAAGAGTGGTGTGGATTGAGTTTGATTTGTGGCTAGCTCTTGAAAGAGCTTGGTTTCAGTGGGCCGTGGAGTCGAATTTTTGGAAATGCTTGTGAAATCCCATATCCCTTGTAACAGCAAAGACAAAAGTTGCTCCCCCTCAAACACACACACAAAAAAAAGAAAGAAATGACAAGAAAAGGACAGCAAATGTAAATGTGGAGTGATTCCATGTGAAAAGGAAAGAATCCTCAGGCTGCTTTCGAACAGTGTAAGGGGCTAATGGCTTTCAGATGTGTGCAAAGTCTTTTGTATTTTCAAAGGAGCATAAAACATTCCTTCTGAGAGGAATCCAAACAACGGCTGGAATTCATAGGCTGAAATCTCACAACAGCAGATCAGACTAATGATTAACTCATGCTAGCTGACGCACCAAGAATTATACGTTTTGTCTTCACACTAGTGGCTGTTCCGTTTTCCCAAAAATCATGTTTAAAGTGTCTAAGCGCCATAAAGTTCAGTAATGCTCCTGTTTTCTCTTGCAGCAGCGGGTGCGAGGGGCTGGGCGGGGGCTGTGCTCAATGTTTCCTGCTCAAACCTTGGGGGAGCTGGGACTTGGACGAGGTGAGGTCATTTCTTGTTCCAACTGTAAAGTTGACTGCAATGGAGGAGGTGTAGCAGCAGAGGGTGGAGAGCAGCAGCTTCTCTTCACATTCTTAACTTAAATTTCCCATACGGCTGCTCCATGCTGCACCATGGGTCCGCCAGGGAAGAATTTACAGTATAAACCACAAAGATGACCTATGACTTCTTAAAATATCTGAAATGTCATAGTTGTTGGTCTAAAAATTCTGGCATTTTAGAAAATACAGTTGTTCCTTTCCAGCCTGAGATTCCCCATCTTCTCACTATAAGTATATGAAGCAACGACAAATGTAATATGTAAAATATATCAAACAACAAATATAAATGTCACTGTTTTTATGTTTTTTTTATAGGCTATGGCAAATGCAGGAGTCGAAGATTGTGCAAAAAGTTAAAAATTACCTTAAGGAGACATATCCGAAGTCTTTTTTTGAGACATTGGATATGATACAAATTTTATATAAAGACATGAATTGAAGTTTTATTGGTCCCGTTCTTTTACTTCTACATGCATAATCCCTCTTGGCCATTTAAAAAATGCTGTTACACCTGTAATTCAGAGTTATATGTAAAAAATACTGCTAAAATCTTACTTCTATCATTTTCTCAACCATCATCATCCATTCATCTTGAATCTGCTCAAGATTCTGGTAAAGATAAAGCTAGGGAAGAAACAGATTGACTCTCTAGTATTGATAAGAACACCTCATTCTCAGTTCATTTCCTACCAACATTGGAGCCGTTGTCTGATTTTCATCTTATTTGTTAAAGGGGCAGTGTTATGTAAATTCAACCTTTTTGGTCTCTATATGATGTTATAATATTGTTCCCTCATTATAAACATACCTGGAGTCTAGTTTTGATTCTTTCATTCACATTTGAGAAATCTTTTAATCTCCCGTAGCAACCATTCAGGGGTGCCTAAGCGCTTTCTCCTAGAAACCCCAATAAAGATGTTATTGTTTAACATCTTTAAACCCCAATTTAAAGATGATAAATTGCAAAATAAAGTTTATTTTAAGTCATATTTGATATGTACAGCATTTGTATTACAACTGAAGGTAACATGGTATCTTGACTTTGCTTTAAAATGGCTTTATGTGCCTGGTAAACACATAACACCACCCCTTTAAGACCTGATCAGATACCTAAGATCTCTTTTCTCTATCCTAGATGTACTGAGTGGATACTTCCCCAGCTATGCAAAAGACTCTTTGACCCGACTGACTTAAAGACTTTCCCTGCTCATACATTCAAAGGTTATTAGTTCAAATTGTTTCAGCTAAAGTTGGCTCAACAAACTGCTTAATCGTAAACTTAGTCTCTTAAATTGTTTTTAAGATTTCAAAATAGCAAGGGTGGAGGCTTGGTTACTTTTTACTGAGAATGCTTGAACCTTTTTTTTTTTTTTTTTTTACCTCCATTCTATATGTTTGCAAGTTATTGCACAATAAATTTCTTATGGCTACGGAAGCGGAGCTGTTACTCACCCTTTTCTGATCTTTAATCAGATTAAAATTTGCAGTGAGATTACCCGTAAAATACTTAAAATATGTAAATAAAATATTTCATTCTGCTTCACGAAGACAGCCGAGCACTCTGTTAAGAGTTGGAGTGCAACACTGCTCTTAATTTGCCTCATTTGAACCATAAGCTTTCGAATTTTTGCCTCATTTACTTCCTCAAATAGTCTTTTTCAACATCTTGCTGAAAAAGCTGATGACAGAACACAGTTTGAGCTTCTGTAGTTAGTGGCAATATTTTCTCTGTGTAACAGCCTGGAGTGGGGATAACATTAGCAAGAAAGGGGGTTTTTTATGAGAAAAAGTGAGTCACGGTCTTGCTGTCAAAATGATTTTTGTCATGAGGCCTTATTAGTGTGTTATTTGAAGGTGCCAATAGAAGCTCTGGTGAACTGAGCTGATCTATGGTTCTTTTCAAAAAATTAGATGAAGCCTGATTTCGTTATGTTTTTCTTTCAAACAATCAGACTTCATTATTTTGAGGTCATCTTAAGCAACTTTTTTTTCATCTTAGCAACATGGAAATTAAGTAATGCTTTTGGAATTGCACATTTCTTTTAATAAGTATTTATAGCCTTTGCACTTTTCCAGATGTTGGTGTTTTACAAGAGGACTAACCTAAAACAGTGCACAGTAATGGCACAAGGTGTGACACACTCCTGCCTGCCGAAGAGAAGCATCCACACAGCATGATGCTATCACCACCATCGCCAATTGTAAAAAAAAAAAACAAAAAAAAAACCTCAAGAGTTATGAATACTTTAATAAATAGACCACTCATGAAAGATGATCTTGGAAGTTCTTTGTCGCTGTTTGAGTTATGCCAAACTATAACCAATTTTGTTAATTTGAAAAATAGCTAACAAAACCTAAATGTGCTGAATTAAAATGAACAATCTCAATTTAACAATATAATAATTTGTACTTAATTTAAAACCTGCAAAACATACACATTTATAAATATTGTTACATTCCTAAAATAATGACCTCTTTCTTTTTTTTTTCTTTTTTTTTTAGGCATAAAACATATTTTTGAAAAAAAGAAGAGGAGGGGATTTTTTTTTTTTTTTTGCTAAACTCACTTTTGCCAGAAAATCACTGGCCATTATTTTAGGAAGGTGACATATATTTATTCAGTAAGGGGATCAAACAAATTAATGTGCTTATGATAGGATTTCTGCAGAGAGCTTCTCTGTTTCAGTTTTAGTGTTTGTTCACTGTCTGCACAACATGCAGTGATGACTGCATCAAACCGGCTTTATCCAAACCAAAAGACTGAACCTAGCTGTACTTCCTTCAGGCAGTGTAAACCATGATCTCAGTTGTAATTGGCAAATGAAAGAACAGGATGTCCAACCAGCAGTCTAACTACAGACTGCCCTCCTTCCGTGTTAGAAGACACTGAACAAAAATGTGTGAAGGCATGTTGTTTGCCTATGTTCACCTAAACTTACAAGAACAAGAGGAGCCTCATATGAAGTGCTTATTTTAAGTAATTAAACCTTTTCAAATGTTGAGAATGTATGCTTCTTTAAGTATAAACGCAACATAAACTGAGTTTAATACAAAATAATTCAGCTAAGACCAAAATTATGAGAAACTCAAGTTTTGCCAGTCTGTTACATTTGTTTAGAGTCAAACTCCCCTCGCAATAAGACTTGCATGCGCGCTCTGAGCCTTATTAAAGCTGTATATCAACAGACCACCCAGGAGTTTTATGCAGACCAATATAAGACAGAGGTTTGGAGCAGAAACACAGAGTTGAACATGTGTAGCAACAAGTGGGAAGATCTGAGGAGTTGATGAGTCAGTTTTCACACTCTGGACTGCTTATATACACAAGTTAACAGCCGACTCCATCACAAATGTGCACATACACAAACTCAATGCAAAGCTGAGGCCACGGACATCTTCTTTCTTCCTAAAGACAGCTTGGCTTGAAACTATCAAGTGATCCGCAATGTTCTCTGCTTCCCTTTTCTTCTCTGTTAGACATTTATTCTGTGCCAAGATCGAGCCAAGTCTTGTCACTTCTAGTTTTCCACAGTTTTCAATTTTCTTCCATTTTTTTTCTTCTTTGAGCTATCCAAATATTGAGAATTTGCCACATGCAATGATTGTAATTGAGATTTTCTGGAACAAGTAAGCTTAGCTCTGAACAAGAACTGGAGACACGCAGGCTGTTCTGGATGAGTTATTGAAACTTCAAAGTATGGACATTTACTTCTGTAATACAAAAAAAGTCAGCTTTTCTTATTTTGGATTAAAACTCATTGTTTTCATGCTTAAATATTATATTTGATATTGTTCTTTCACTTTAGATTCTTATCTCACATGCAAAAAGATCCTGTTTCCTTGCAATAAAAGCTCAACTTCCTCTTTCCTCTCACAAAAGTATAAACTACTTCTGTTTAAATATTTCTATTTGAGCAAAGATAAACTTGATGCAAATGTCATTGATGTAGATTTATATTAAAAACAAAGACAGTTTGCACAGTTGTCCAAATATCCTATTGCTATACTAAGTCTGTAATCTCTGTTATTCTGTCATTTTCTGATTCAGAACTGCTGATGAGGTAACGGTTTGCACCATTGTGTTGTTTCCTGACCTGATTTTGTCCAAGTTTCAGGGGTAGGAATGATTGCATCAGTTTTCACTGATTGCAATGTGCCAAAATCCTGTAACTGTAAAACAACCTCATGTCAACATTCCTCCACTGCTCTGCTTGAGAGTTGCAATGAGGTGTTTTGCCTAATTCTTGTGTTTGATTTTCATGTAATGTGGTGTAATCACACAGAAGATACTTTTAGAAGAAAAATAGCTTTTATTCCACCTTCCAACACAGCATTTGTCCAGTCTTTTTGTCCAGATTTCGAAGTTCAACTAGCTAAATGATTCCTGTACAACCAGAGCTATAGCTGATATATTTAAAACAAATTTAATGTCTCTTAGATGAAGTTGCTGGGAACATTTAATACTCTCCCAATTGTTCCTTTTATGAACTTTTCCATTCCAGCAACATGGAATGGAAAAGTTGCAATGGAAACAACAAAACCATGGTTCCCATTAATCTGGAAATCCAGAAAATAATGGAGGTTTTATTATTTGCTTCTATAAAAAAAGATACATTCCTTTAAAGTCCTTGATTATTTTATAACTTAGTTTAAAAGCTGCATTTTTCTTCCAAGATGAGTTGACACATTTTTGTTTAAATGATTTTTTGATATATATATATATATTTTATTAATATTAAAAGAACTCCAACATTTTTAGCCACTGGAAAAATGTACCTTGGGATTTGTTCCTCGCCGACGGTCCCTGCCATGTGTTTCCCTTGCGTAGACAAGTGTGGTCCTGCTCAGCTGGGCCGTAGCTGCTTGTCACCCCACCAACTCTCCAAAGCTGGGCTCCTTTGATGTGTCGAGGGCCCCCCACATGGAGAAAGCAGTTCTGTAGGCACACAAGCAGACGGAGCCTGGAGGGCAGGAGGGGAGGGGCTGTCACGATGAAAGATGGAGCTGTGGCAGTCCAGCTGTTTGGTCTTTCAGCCCAACACTAAACCACTGAAGGGTCAATATTTGGTGCTTTGTGAGTGTTGTTCAGTCAGACTCTGTGAACACTTAAAAGAGCCTCCAAGGCTGCTGTTATGTTAGTTTTTGTGGTTGGATGATCTTTTACTCTTTCAAACCTGTTGGACACACCTTTGAAACAGATACTTAAGATCAAGAAAACTTATCCATAAGTGTTTCACTAATGTTAACTGGATGCAAAAGAGGTGCTAAGATGACAGTGGAAGTGGGTGGTGTCAATGAGGAAGTATGTTTAAGACTTTCTATAAAATCTTCTTAAGCATCTGGGCACTTCATAAACTCTTTGAGGGTAAATCCAAAGGCTTATTGCAGCTTAGTTTTACTTGGAAAGAGCAATATTGATACTAGAGTGAAGAGGATGGTACAGCGATGAAAAACAACAGGTTTGTGGAACAAATTACAACTGGAGGAATGCAACTAAGACTGTGTATGGTCCCTCCAGTCTGTTAGTGTTCACTATGGCCATACCTTAATGCTAATCATGTGATTTACAGCCAGGAGTCCCAACTCTGAGAATGCAGGCCAAATTCCTGAAAGAGATCAGTGAACCTTTGGACACAGCTGGGGTCGGGAGCAAGGGGGGGAATTATTACAATTCTAAGGGCCCCTGACCGACAAGGGGCCTCCACAATTTATTTATTTAGTTTTTGTTCATAAAGAAATGGGGCCCTGTCAATTACAAAATTAATCATATTGTGTTTTCGAAGATTGCTTTTAGCAGTAAAAATGTAATGTTCCCACTCCCAGACCAAAAAACACACATCCATATTTGCCCTGAACCTCCTGGATCTGCATGAAATGGTTCTTCCTGCTTGGAGGCTTGACTGTGTTCAGCAGCAGCCAGTAGAAGAGAAGAACTACAATGCTACTAAGAAAAATTATAAAATCAGGTTTTCAAAAATAAAAAATAAAAATATCAACCATTTAGCATAGTTAGCTTAGCTACAGACTACTGTTTGCCTCCATTTCACTAGCATTTAATAAATTAAGGGGAAAAAATTACCAAGATATTCATATATTTAACGTGTCCCTGTACATTTTACCACATAACGGATGAGTCAGTCATCAGCAGCTCTAACCCACGTCCCTCCTGATCTGTCCTCTCCTAAGTGAAATTAAAGCTGCAGCATATAGCTTTTATAAAAATATTTTATTTTCACATATTTGTTAAAACTGTCATTATGTTGTGACAGTATGGTATGAGAGATAATCT
>CAEFZX010001924.1:0-19252 GCA_903066825.1 Alfaro cultratus | reverse complement strand
ATATTTCCACATGTGTTAATTTATAGTTTTGATGCCTTCAGTGTGAATCTACAATGTCAATAGTCATGAAAATAAAGGAAGCTCATTGAATGAGAAGGTGTGTCCAAACTTTTGGTCTGTGCTGTAAATGCTGCCTGTTTTATATTCTTCCGACTCAGAATAAGCAGGAAGTTGATTAATGCGAAACTCACCGTTCATATTACACCCAGTGCCTTAAAGGGTTATATAAAGCGTTTACAACATATTGAGATTATCTTTACACCAATACCCAAGAAACTGAAGAAATAACTGCTCATTAATAAAATTACTTAAACATCTGAGATGCTTAGGTAGGTAACAATAGGTATAAAAAAAATAAACTTCATTTAATTTTGTCTCGTCAATCATTAAGGTGTGTTCAAGTTAATCCTTCTCATTAAGGCTCAACTGATCTGAACTCCTACTTCTGTAAAATAAAAGTTGCTCCTTTATTGCTACTGGAAAACGAACATACCTGTATGATGAGGGTGACCCAAGTTAAACAGAGCGGACCTCTCTTTCTTCCATATCCCCTGGTCTTCGTCCAACTGTTGCTGCTGGACACCAAGTTTCCCATAGCCTTCGGCCTGCTCAGACTTCTCAAACCAAACCTGCCGCAGGAACACGTATAATGTGAAAGTCCCCACTACAAAACCCGCATAAAAGGAGACTCTGGAGCCCAGGGCCTTCATGCTGGAGCAGGTGTCCTGCAGTAAATCACTGTGGCAGCAGTTCCACCTAAAGGAGGGGAGAACTGGAGTGAATATAATGCTATGTGGGAGAGATTTTGATGCATCTGTGGCTGTACATGTACACTCCCCGTGTTTGAGGTGTGGTTAACTCACTAGCAGCAACGGCGGAATATAAAACATCGCAGCTGAAATATCCAACGGGCTATTTCCTCTCAGCGATGATAACGCTTCGGCTCGGGGAAGCGAAGGCCGAGAAGGGACGCGACGTTTCCACTACGAACAATAAAAGGTAACCACAATAAAAACCACAGAGAAAGGAGCGACCAAACCCCAAAACCGCTGACTGAGAAAACTCCCAAGTGAGAGAAAACAATGACCCTGTGGGCTCTTAGCACTTAAGCTCAGCGTTCGGGCACATAAGGCTCTGACGTCACAACCGCATGAGCAAATGCGGCTAATTTTTTCCGCTTTGAGTTACTATGACAGCTAGAAAAGACAAAGTCGTATTTCAGACGCAAATAAAACAGTACTATGCACTTTGTTATCTTCCTAATATAATGGGATTTTAAGTTTTCATGGATTTCCAAACGATCCTGAATTAATCGACTGTGGCTTGTAACTATTCGTCGCTACCAGTTAAAGCTAACGCCGCACAGCAAAGTTTGCAGCCTTCACTTCACTCCGGATTAGCTTCTACAGCCTAAAGAAGAAGGTAAAGGAGCCTCCTGTGTTATTTCCATGGAATCACTTCTGTATTCAGCCTGAAAGAGAGTTTATGGGAACGAGAGAGCAGAGCAGAGCCAGACAGCCGAGCAACTGATCCGCCTGAACACACTGCTGTAAACACCGTCCTGCTTCATGCAAAACTAATAAAACGAAATAACGGAGACCTTAACGTACACGGACATATTTTTCTTCATTCACTCCAGCTCTGTGTTGGAACCGTTGGCGAAAGCTAACTGGCTAGTCCGTTATTCAACCGACAGTGCTAGCGTCAACTTCGCTGTTAAGTTATTTAGCAGTCGTGTCGCGGCTGCGCAGCTAACGGAAACCCCACTTACGAACGAGGGAGGCTGATGTTTCACTTTCACTGAAATAAAATCCCTAAGAAAACCTGGAGACAAGAAGTTTAAACAAGCTCCACGTCGATGGAGGTTTAAGGTCTAACTTGTGTGACTAACTACACTCTTCCGTCCAGTAAAAACCGCTACTTCCGGTCATATTAGTCAGACGGCAGGGTCGAACTTTAACCCTTGTATACGTGATTTGTTGAGAATAAATCGTTAAAAAGTTTTATTTTCCTCCCTGGCCTGATACTTTTATCTAATATAAAATGGGTCCAAAAGAAGTCATCAAATGAACTGAATTAATAAAATATACAACTTTTTTTGCTTTGCTATTTTATGTTAAATATGCTACAAATAAAGTACCGCGGATGGATTAAGAACATCCGGGTACTTCGCCCTTACGCAACTTTCACACCGTCTTTTGGGGGAAAGTTTACAGTCACATCCAATAAATTGTAATGCTTTTCAAAGAGACTTGTCTACGTACGGAAGAGGATTAGGGCCACTGAAAAAAAAAAATAAATTCTGACTTTAAAGTCAGAATTATATATATATATATTTTCGGTGGCCCTAATCCTCTTCCGTACTTGTCAGATTAAAAATATGTTTTGGAAAATAAAGGGATGAAACATTCTCTTCTTTAAACCCAAATTTCTGTATTAATTTTTTTATTAGTCAGATGTATTAGTGTTTTAATTAAATCGGAAGTCATAGAAATAAAGGCTTGCAAACACCTATAGATGGAGTCACTGAAATAAATTAGTTTTAGTAATATTCTGATTTATTGACTAGGGTTTGAATGAGTCAGTACCAACGGTGGAGTGTTTGGGGTTGAATAAAACTAATCTATGGAGGTATATTTTACTTCCATAGAAGTAATATATACTTCTATGGAAGTATATTTAGTATATATAGTAAAATATGATCTTATAACTTTGCAACATTATAACACCACTTTAGATTGGCTGTTTTCAACATTTTAATGAAAAAAACCAACAACAGAATTAAAACTGTCACTTCAAGCTGTGCATAGGACAGTACAAATACAAAGACATTAAAATAATCAAAAAGCTAAGTAGAACACTTTAGCAAAAAAACACTAAAATTTAGGAGATAATTGTACATCAATGCATAAGTCTATGTTGAAATGTCTGTGCAATTATTGGAGCATATTTCTACTAAAGTTGACTGGTTCTTAAATGAAATTAAACAGTTTTTTATTATTTTTTTTATATTCCAAATGTTACATCTAACATTTGGAGTATTTGCATGAGATGTGACAATTTTGGATTCCTGTTTTTTCCCCTTTTGCTTTAATTTCAATGTTCACATCTAGAGATTCAGTGATCAGACCTTTCCTTGCCAATATCGACTTCTGGTTTAATTTGAGGTCTTATTTGGTGATTTGCACTGCGAAAGACCATAACACAAGCAGCAGTTTTGAATCCATTGGAAGATGGAGCGTAAGTGAAAGATGATGTGTCAAACAGCTAAAGCAATTTGACCAGATGACCTTTTTTGTTTGACTTGTATATACACTAGCTGACAGTCAGCAAACTCATTAGTTCCAACGAAGTAAGGTTCCTCGAGAATTCAGTGACTATGTAATGAAACACACCCCTAATACCTACGGTACTTACCATGTGCATAAAACCACAGTTTACATAAAACACCATTCCACCATTATATAATTTGGAGTTATATAACAAAAGCACAGTCTGTATTGTTAAACACATTTACTTGAGGAGTTTATTCTCCACTTAATTTGTGTTAAAACACAACAGAAACAATTTAATGTATAATTGACAACAATTATGTACAGACAGAGCTCCAAGAAGCAGAATTATTCACAAACTATACAAATTCAGCCCTTTAATTCCACATCTGAATTCATTCATTTCACAAGATGAACCTTACAGAAAATGGTGGCATGTTTTTTTGCTAAATTAATATAAATTAACTATCTTTGTCACAAACAAATAGAAACACACGTTTTGAATACCCTGTTGCACGACAATGGTTCATTGAACCATTTACAGTTCCTTTAATTTTTGTTTGGCAGAAAAATCAGACATAGTTGGGGCAAGAGTTTGTGCACATATACAGAGCTGCTCAAAAGTATTCATATCTGTTAAACGGCTTCATGTTTCGTCATGTTACAGCTGCAAACGTGAAAGTGTTTTATTGGGATTTTAAGTGACCAATCAACACCAAATTGTAAACTTTTGAGAAATAGACAAATGTGAATGGACTTCAAATTATATTACAAATACAAATCTGAAAAGTGCTTTACCTCTTTTATTTTAAAATCCCTAAATAAAAACACAAGCAACTTATTGGTAAGCAGTTTTGAGTGTAATTTAATCTCACTACAAATACAGCTGTTCTCTTAAGGCCTCAGAAGTTTGTTGGTGAACAAACATCATGAAGAGGAAAAAGAGGACAGACGACATATCAGAGATAAAGTTGTGGAGAAATTTAAAGCAGAGATAAGTTTCAAAATACCCACTGCAGAGCACCATTCAAGTCGTCCGAAAACGGAAGAGGTGATGCACAACTACAGCCAAGACAGGTCTGGCAGACACAGCATTAATCTGGTAATTCTGGAGGAGCTGCAGCCATCCACAGCTCAGGTGGGAGGATGTATTGACAAGACAACCACAAGTCATCATTTCCACAAGACTTTTCTTTATGGAAATGGCAAGAAGAAAAGCTTAAAAAAAAGAAGAAAAGACATGAAGCTCTGTTTAAAGTACACCAAAGGCCATGATGGAAACCCAGTGAACATCTGAGAGAAGGTGGTCTGCTGAGTTGAGACTACAACTTAATTTTTTATACAATATGTGATGGAAAACTGACACCCATGTCACAACGAGCACAACATTAATGTGACGTGAAAGTCATTCTGTGGAAATTTTTCTGTTCTGCAGGGACAGAGCAGAGTTAATGTGAAGTGTGGTGGAGCTAAATATACTAACAGGAAAATCCTAAAACAAAAAAAAAACTGGTTGCAGGATACATAAGCATTGAGGCTGGGGCAGAGGTTCAGCTTCCAGTAAAGCAACAACCCTAAACCTTCTGCCAGAGCCACCATAAAATGACCTAGCTCAAACATATTAAAGATTTACAACAAGCCAAAGTGCAGACTTAAATATGATTGACACGCTGTAGCAAGACTCACAGAGCCGCTCTATTTCCTCTGATTTCAAGCTATTTTTCATGTTTCAAGCTATTTTTCATGTTTCGACTTGAATCGAACATTAAAGCAAACTGTGGATCAATATTGTATTAACTCAGGAGACTAAATACAAATGCAAGCCACATTTCTTATATTTTAATTACTAAAACACCTCTGAATACAATGTGTATTTCCTTTCACTTTAGATTTTGCGCTTGTTGATATGTCACATAAAACTCAATAAAACAAATAAAAGATACAGCTGTGAATAATTGTGATTTTTGTTGTTAAATTTGTCAGGTTTTAACGTTGCTTGTTGTTGTTGTCGTATACTTTTCAGTATGACAAATATGCAGTCCAAGGTACAGAATTTCACACGTCTGATAAATTAGCAAGTAAGAACTGTGAAGTGAATGGCAGCATTGAAGACAGCGCAGAACTGATTGCAGCATATTCGCCTCATGTCATCAGGTTCCGTTGGCCTTCTATGAACTGAATCCCATCAAAAAAGGGAAAATGCACAACTTCATTCAACTGCACAAGTGCAGCTCACACAAACTTTGTGCAGCATCTGAATGTTGTCGATTGCAGACACCAACATTATTGCCTTTTCAATTCAGATTAAATTATTTTCTGGATGTGCAAACAGCAGAGTTACATACCATTTACCAGATTCAACAGCAATAATTGATCAGGCTTTTCAAACAAACTGTGGTAACAATTTATAGTCCCTCCACCTGCTGGTCTCCACAGGAGTTCATCGCAGCAGGGCAGTGAATGTACACCGTGAGCTCAAATGTCCACATCGTCCGAATCTGACGTGCTCGATGACTGGGTTTCCTCTTGACTTTCTCCCCATACAAACCTGTAGTTGTTTTCAAGCTCCTGCTGTCTCTTTTGCTCTTTATAAACCTCCTCTGTGCCTCCAGTCTGTGGAGTAAAACAAATCAGACAGATCCAGTGTTATTTTACTTGCAAAGTTAAAATTTGACCAAAAGTGCATTTGACCAAAATCTCAACGTGCTTATTGGTTCAACACAGAGGAGTGGCATGATGCAGACTCCAGAGTCAACAGCAAACACTGGCAAATGCAAACCAAATTTGCTTTTTTTTTTACACATATGTGACTTTACATGGCAGTCTCAATGTCCCAATTCTGATCTTTTCCCCCCCAAAAAACTAGGATTTGTGCCACTTCCATGTGGTATTGCATCGGATAATTATCCACTTGTTTTCAAACGCCTGAACAGTCATGTTGCATTTTACTTTTACGTCATTGATGTGAGAAATGCATCATAATTCTACAGAAGAAAAAGCCAGAAGCATTAAATCTGGATGTAAACATTGGCTGAACATTATGATTATGAACTTATGAAAGAAGTCGTCACTGCAGCACAGCTCATCATAATCCCATCGCTCCACATGGGAGCGACTCCACATCCTAGAAGACTTCAACACAAATGTTGCAGCCAATGCACCACAAAAGATCATCTCTATTAGTTGTGCTTTTTTTCTTAATTTACTTCCTTCGTGTTGTGACTTTTTGACAAAAATGTTGGCAACGGGTGCCAACAAAAATGGCAAATCAATCTAATGATTGATATGAAATCAATCATTAGATTGCACCATCCATTAGTGTTTTAGTAAACAATGCTCTTCTGCACATGCGGGTCGCTTTGTGGTTCTTGACTGTTCACACAGAAGTCTGACTGCGGAAGGATTTATTAGTGTGAACCACCACTCAAAAAAAAAAAAAAACTGAATCGAGCATAAAAGGAATGTTTAATGACCAGGCCTTTGCAAACCTCGCTTTAATGCCAGTGAAGCCTTTAGATTCAAACATGGTGTGCCAGACATTGGACTTAAAGGACTGGAGTTTGACTCGTGTGGTGCATGTTACACAGGAGAACAACAACCTCTATTTCTACCTTTAAAAAAAAAAAAAAGTTGTTAGTGGCAGCCCTGTTAAACTAAAATAGCTCTCTGACTAACTGAATGTGAAGCCAAGTAATGCCTAAAAAGTGTCGTAATAGTATAAGAGAAGATTTCCAATTTTAAAAGTTTTAAATCTCACTGTGATGTCTGCAAAAACAAAGGGGAAGGACCTCTGTGCAACGTGCCAGGACAAGAACCTTGAAGCTGAAGCAGAATCGTCTTTGTGCACAAACTGGGTCAACCTGGATCAGTCAGCTTGTAGATCAAAAAACATTTCCAAGCTTTGGAAAGCATCCACCAACTACTTCAAAAAACAAAAACCTTCAGTTGCTCTCAGTCAGAGGAATTAGGATCTACTTACAGTTGCCTATTTTCTAAAAAATTAAATAAATAAATAAATAAATAAATAAAGGATTGCTGAACACCAGAATAATCCACACAGAGACGCTTTATAAGTTGCAGTCTGAATCAAGGATGTTACTTAGTTCAGCTTCTATGAATTTAGACACACATGAAACCTGAGCTCTCACATGAGAGTGAAACTGTAAACTGAGTTGGTTGGATAGAAGCACCAAAGCAACAGTCGTCACTAATAAATTACCTCCTTCACTCTGTTATTATTGTGCCATGCTTTTCTCAAATTGCAGTTTAAGAAATTTTAGACAGTCATTAAAACAAATACAAGCTTGTCTATAGTCACATGATCTTATGTTGCAAGAGCCCAACAGGAAATTTCAGCTCATAACAGTTAACCATTTATTGATCCTAAAAAAAAAAAAATATAGAAAGACTTTCTCCATCCAAAGGGGCATTAAATAAACATTTGTTTCAAATTAGATTAAAGTGAATATGAAAACTGGAGTCAAGATCACTTGATTAGATTCTACTCTGGGTCTTGGAGGTTTGGAATTTCATGGTAAATATGGCCTCACTTGATGTTTCAGTTTTCACTTTAGGAATTATTAAAATTAAGCCGAGAGAAAACCTCCGTCAGTTCTGAGGGTTTGTAACGTTAAGATTTTCCTGGGTGAAACACAATAGCAGAATGTTGTGATTAAGTTCAGCATAAATGTTGGATACAAAGACAAAGCTGTTCAAGTGATTTTTATCTGCATAAGTGATATTTATCTTATTGTAACTGCTGTTAAGATAAAGTGAAATTATATGCTCCATTATCAGTGCATTTCCCAGAAGGAAATAAAGATTATTAGAGGCAGAAAGACACTCACTGTGAAACTAAATGGAGTTTTTTGATAATAATCTAATTTATTGACTCGGTCTGTGAACTCCACAGTCGGTTTCAAACAAAGTGTTTGCATTTAGGTCACATTGACTTATGGGTAAATTACCAAGAGGTTTATGAGCAGCTCCCTGAAGGACTTGGTGTCTTCTTCAGTCAGCCACTGATCGCCTGTATCCTCTGTATTCTTTCGTGTCAAAATCTTCACCTCAATTTTACCTTTAACAAGGAAACAAGGATAAAACACGATCACCCAGATAGTTCAAGAGCAACACAGATGAATGACATATTAATAAGAATGAATGGAGTGAACAGAAGAGTGGATGAAAGGAGACACAGAAATGACAAACCCTTCATCTCCAATTATCTTTTAAATAAGCTTTGGCATACAGCTGCAAACTATTTCCGCTTTGAAGAAGCATGGAGAGGATTTGTCGCCATTTTCATGGCAAAACTGTTCTGAAAAATGTTTTCTAAAAGATATAAAAATAAGATAGAAGGAGACAGATAGCAATAAAGCTAAAGACAGACGATGGAAAAGATAAAAGGCTGTGTGTATAGCCGCACTGCCCCTTCATACCTTCAGCCTTTAGTCCTGCCTTCTCTAGCTGCTCTTTAACCACGTCCTTTATGTGCTGCCACTGGGGGTCTCCTTCGCCCATCTCCTGAACTTTGACCTCACCATCTGGGCTGCTGCCCGTCTTATATTTAGTAATTTTGATCTTAACGTGGTCGTCAGCTGCTTGGTCTGAGGTGACAAAAAAGGGACAGAAGAGACAATTCACCTCAAAACCCATCAGCAGCGTCACAGGCCGGAGGCGCCAAACAACCTTTTCAGTAACATTTCTGTGGTGTGGCGAATTCAGGTAAATGGGTTTGCTTTCATTTATTTCAGTTTTGATTTTATTGATGAAAACTAAGTCACCCACATCTAAATTAATGGCAGCAAAAGACCACAAACTGACTAAGAGTTTAATCTGAGACCATTTTGAACCACGTTCTCCATTTTCTGAGATGAAGAATATAACAGCATTACAGATGATCATGAATGGTTGTGATGATGACAAACATGCACAGGATGACGGCGGCCCAGGGCTTCAGGCTCGTGCCGGTTACCTGGCTGCTGAGGAGCCAGGCTGGGGCTGCCTCTGCTCGGGTCACTGGTCCGTTGGACCTTCTGCTGCTGGGCGTCTTCAACATCCTTCTCCTCCAAATGATCCAGTAACTTATCCAAAGTCGTCTCCAGAGCCTGTGTTGCCTGAGTGCGGTCAAACTCTCCTTTAAGACCCTCTGTTTCCAGCTCCTGCTGGGCCTGCAACACAAACACAATGACGACATTCAGTTTCACTTAAATGCCACAAATTAGATCTCCAAGGCTACATTCACACTGCAGGTCTTGATGCTCAATTACGATTTATTGTTTGTCCCCATATTACTGAATGATGCGACTGCAATAGGACTTGTGTGTGAACGTCTTACAATGCTAAAATGACTCGCATGCGCAGAAGAAGGTAAATGTCGCAGAGCAAGTGTAAAGTAAAGTGTGCGAGTGAATTAATATGAGTTACGGCAACATTTATTTATTTAAATAATTTAATTTAGAAACTGGATCTATTATACGTAAAAATTTCCCTTTGGGATCGATAAAGTATTTTTAAATTTAAAATGTGATAAATACTTCAATTTAAAGTCATTCAGCAATGGAAGATGACATAACAACACAAAGGAAGAAGAATAATAATGCATGTCTCTCCTCAATAGCGTAAAGTGCAACATGACTGTTCAGACTGCAGACACTTTGAAAACAATCAGATATGTATCTCACAACTCATTTTTGTTGAAGGGTGGAAAAATCTGAATTGTGTGTGAAAAAAATCAGATGAATGTCACAAATGGGGAAAAAAACGGTTTGGGTCTTAATTGTCTGCTGTGTTTAATGTATTATCTTGGGGTTCAAACCTCATCTATGATGTTGTCAAACTCCTTCTGCATTTCTTCTTTTATCTCTTCGATCTTCTCAGAAGGCACAGAGAGGTCGGCCATCTCATCCTCGAACTCCTCCAGAGAGTTCTCGTCTTCATCTCTCTCCTCCCCCCTCAGTTTCCCTGGATGCCTGTCGCCTGTTGATTTCTCTTCTCTACTTTCAGCCTGGTTTTCTGCTTTCTGTAACAAAAGAATTTATATATCAGAAAGTTTGTTCTTTGCACCACACAAAAACAAGGAAATGGAGAAAACGAGATGTGGGGAAAGTCCCGACCTTCCTGTTGCTCTCCTTAAGGTGTTGAACAAATTTCATCAGATCTGCTGGGTCTGTGATGATTTTAAAGTTGAATCGTTCTGCTTAAAGGAAACATAAAATCACAAAAACAATGACCACAGGGTACTTAGACACATATGGTTCTATGAAGTAGGTTACAAAGTAAAACATATAATAGCAAATGTTTAAAAGTTTATGGTTGTAAAGCAGTGACCTGAATAGTAATGAATTATACTCTTCATTCTTTAAACAGTACCTTCTTCTGCTTCATTGTCTGCTAGTGAGTTATAGTCACCATTCACCACCTTTCAAAAGGAAAACATTTAGTTAAGATTGTGAAAGATTCAATAGAAAAAGAGAAATTACACCCACTAGTGGTAAATAAAAGACTTTTTAAAAAGGAGATATGAGGGTTTATACCCAAACCTTGGGTAGAAACCCAAACAAATTTTGTTTGTTTGTCAAATGATTTTATGTGTTTTAGTCAGATTAAAAGATATTATAGTACAAACAATATCTGATACAGCCTGCCTGTGATTTCCTACTGAAGATTTGGAGTGTGCACTGAGACAAATGAAATAGACAACAGAAAAGGAAAATTGGAGTGTCAAGGTTGCAAAAATGCAAATGTGACTTTTTGTTGCTTGTCATATCAGACTATAACTTGACATCAATAAATGCTTTGGCAGCAGTGTAGCAGAGGTAAGAAACACTACTACCTACAGGTGGGAGTTAGCATCTCTTCAACTCAATGTTTTTGACCATTTTCACAGAAAATTTGCAACAAACTCATAATAAATCATCATCAAAAACATGTGAATTTCCACAATGTTTAATCTTGGCGTTGCTGTATAGTTCAGTACCTCATTGTCTTGATGAGAAGATGTGGATTTTAATTTCCCAGGTTTTGTTACTCCTTCCCAAAACTCAGCATCATCCGTCTCTTCTGATGGTGTGTCTTCAGACGCGTCAGAATTTCCCACTTAAAAACAGAAAACAGACATCCTTCTAAATAAGAAAAATACTACACTTTGCATTCTGAATATGTAATCTTAATATATGTACCTGAAGTTTGAGTTTTACCATTTGACGCATCTTGGTAGCTGTTTGGCGGAGGAGTGGTCTCCTCTGCCGTTACCTCGACTGTCCCATCTGCACCTTCATTACCAGCCAGCATCTCATCAAGATTCTTCAGCTCCTCGGAGATCTGCTCCACTTTACGCTTCGTGTCCGCTGGGAACAGTCAGAGGAACAGAGCCGCAACAGACATGTCGTCACACATCCTGTTATGTTTTACACTTGTAAATAACAGATAAACTAAATCAATTATTTCACTTCATATAACCATACTGCTATTAACGCACCAATACAAAGCAAAAAAAAATTAATATGTTCCCATCTGAACCTGCATTGTGAACCTGGTGTTTCTGTTCACTCACAGACTTGAGCCTTCACATAATCCATGTACTGTTGAGCACTCAGAGCCGGCTGGCACACGATGCCCTGCGGCTTGGAGGAGGACGGTGGCTGCAGAAACGGATGCTGGCAGGTGCGACTGGTGTGAACTGTCAACACGTAGCGGCACGACTGTGGCTCGTCCACACGGGCGATGTAGTCGCTCGAGCCTTCTTCACATGCAAACTGGAAATAGTAGAATCAATACTAGAGTCAGAGTGTGACAATAGAGGAGAATGACAGGAACTTCTAAGCCCATTGTAAGGGAAGCCTACAAACATCTGAAAGTTACACAGGGTGTTTATTCAGTCGTGCTCACAGTTTTACACATAAATAAATCTGGATGTAAAAGAAACTGCAAATAGAACTTAAGCCCTTTTTGACCACAGCTACTCTGATTACAATCATTTTGTAAATTTAGATGTCTCACCCGGACTTCAGTCTCTCTAGGATTTCCATTTAGGTCGCACTTGGACCCATTTACATAGGTCTGGCTGTGGTATCGTTTCAGTTTGTGCTGTTTAGAGGCCTGCAAGATGAAGAGATATGTTGTAATATGTGTTAGAGCTGATTATTTTTTTTAAAAATGCACAAGACACTCAGTGCCTTGAAAAAGTATCAAATGTACTATGTTCCTATTTTATCGAGTTACAACTCTGGGATGCATTTGTCTTGAGCCGTGTCTCTGATGTCTTTACAGTTTCCACAACAAAAATTACAATTAATAAATGTATTCACAATTTTTTTCACATCTACTTCATTAAAAAAACTTTTGTTAAGATGCGATCCAACATGCAATTCATACAAGAAAAAGTGAGTCTCACCTTTGCTGTTTCATTGTTCCAATCAAATTCAGACTCATAGTATCCCAGAAAGAGAACATCCCCTTTGATTTCTGAGTCTGAGAAGAAAAACATTTGTCAAACAGGTTTTATTGGCAGTGTAGGTTTAAAAAGAAAACAAAACATTCATCTGGAACAAGATATTTGCACACTAATATGAGAGCTCAGACAAACATTACTATAATAAATTTTATTATTAATGGTTATTAATAATTGTTTGGTGGCATCTCAGAACTTTGTTCAAAACATTCATATATCATTTAAAGCAGGATGTCTTTCATATTCTTTGACAATTCTGAGAAAAAACAGCAACTGAATGATTTAAACACGATCCTGCAAGGAACAGACACCAAGTTATAACCCAACAGAACAGGCTATGAGAGGAGAGTTCCTGGTTTACAGCATTGTCTGGAGTCAAAAGCCGGTGTCCTCCATGTTTTAGTTCGCTCTCTCAATCAACACAAGTGGATCAAATGGTGGCTCTTTAGCAGAACATTAGCATGCTTTAGGAGGTAGTCACCACCACCGAGAGAAATCTAAAACATGTAGAGTACCAACACTTGAGGACTGACTGGTGACACCCCTGGTTTAACTCATAGATGAGTCTGAAAAAATTTAGGTCAGAGAAAAAAATATATATATTACTTTACATTTATGCTTGTCAATTAAAGAAATTAATTGCTTTTACCTTCAAGGTGATACTGTCTAATATGATGACCGTAACAAAACTCGTATGTCCACCAGTCCTTTGTCTGCAATAAACAAAGACAGTAGATTATGCAGTTTTCAATGCAGCATTTCTTTTGTCATCAGAGCACAGAGAAAAAAAAACTTTTGTATGAACTTGGAAGGTCTTCTTGTAAAACTGGGGAAATGCTGGCTACTGTGCATTTCTTCACTGCAAGACTTGCTCATTTTTGAAGTCTCTATTGTAGTTGCCAGACAAGAAATGGGGATGGAGCGAAGAGAGGAAGACATGCAGCGAAGATTCCAAGGTCGGGAATCGAATCCAGGGCGGATCTGGCGCCCCAGAACTTCCTTTTTTGTTGTTGTTAAAAGCTGACAACTTTAAACTTGCTAGTTCATTACTTCTCCAAAAGGAACAAAGACAGTTATGCAAATGAAATCCAGACCTACTTGAATAAATTATGAAAATCTATGTTATGAAGATTATGTGTATTTTTTAAATACAAAAACTACTAGAATTTCCAAAGTAGAGCAACCTACTTTTGGAAATTCAGATGTTTATCATGTAAGTAAAATGAACAGAGAATATAAATCTGAGAGCACAAGACTTTTTGCTTTTCCGTACTTGTCCGGATCTGGAAAAGACTTAAACCAAATTTCTGATTTTTCCAAGGAAACTGTGTTATATACTAAGATACTATGTACTGTTTCCAATCAAAGAAAAGCAACATTACGCCTGCCAACCTTGCATCATTTTGTTTTAAAGATAAAAGTAGCAGTAAAACAATTCGGGTTGCAGGAAATAGTGTTATCTTGTAGAAATAGCAACCAAATCCAAAGATGTAGCGGTACAATTACAGAACAAGTAGTTCCGATTACACTGAGGCATCTTTGTATAAAAATTTTTTTATAAGCAGTAACGTTGTAAATAAAAAATAAAAAATCACAAACATTTAGTAAAGTCAATGTAAGAGCAATATGTGCAATAACACATGTAATAAACTATTTTCCTGCAAAAGCTCAACTGTGAGCCACTATCACTGTGCTGTAGTTTGAGACGAACGCTTTCTAATCGTTTTATTAATTAACAGCCTGAGCATCTGATAACCGGATTACACAGATAAGCAGAGGCAGACACAGATACGTTTAAGCACCAACCTTCACAAGACAAGGGACTTTGTGCATTGGCCTCAGCAGCTCCGGGATGTCTGGTCCAGCGTAGCCCTGCGAGTCGGGTTCCGAAGCTGGATCCTGATGAAACCGGACCGCCTGGGCTGGAAGTCGACATTCATAGAGCTGCTTGTATTTATTGGACACCATCATGACCTCCTCTGTCTTGGTCTAAAACAAGAAGACAGCCCCAACAACTGTTTCAGCTTTTATTATAAACAGCGAACATTGATATTTAGCAAGCCATCTTGATGGTTTCCAAACAGTTAAGTGTTTGTGATGGAAACACAGTGGAAACAGAGAAGCTACCTGTGTAAAAGATGTAGTGACAGCTGTTGCAATGAGCTGCGCATGTAAACTCACAAACTACTCCGTCAATCTTCACGTTAGGATTTAAGAAGGTGTCTTAAATCCAAACGAACCAACAGTCTTAGCATACGTTAACAATTACGACTATACAAAACCATTACCGCTAAAAACAGTAGCTTTCATCCTAGCCAAAGCGCTACATGTTGCCGTTAGCGTCCGAAACGCCTTGACTCACCTGCCCCAAGATGACGGGGTCGGAAAGAATTTGAATTCCGTATTTCATTTCATTTAGCTCCTCTAAGTTCAAAAAGGCTGAGACAAAGAGGGGACATATCAAAACAACAAGGCATAGTCTCTTCAGCCACCGCACCGAGGAAGCGGCCATCGTTCACCCTCTGATCAAACCACCGCCTGCTCCCTCAGGCGCTCCACTGGCAACAAAACACACAACGTCTGACATGGTAGACGCTGATTGGTCACTGAAATAAATCCTGTGCTGTCATTGGACCACATTCCTGTCCGTCAGCGGGCTTTCCGTTTCCGAGGTGTGTTTGTTTTAAAAACTGAGACAGATTTTGAAGGGGCGGCGCTGTTGATTCTGCAGGCTCGACTAGCTTTCAGCGTTTGTCTTCTTATAAATTAAACACTCGTTTTTGGAGAGAGGCATCCATAAACACAACAATTGGCGTGATTGAAGAGGCACATTGCACAGAAATGACTAGCTTCTTTATTGTCTACTTTTTCTGTTTCCCTGCATTTTCAAATTTTAAATGAAATTATTGCATCTTATGTGATGACGGGGAACAAAAAATAGCACGCTGTTGGGATGAAACGAGTACTTAAAATGTGCTTCATATTTATAGAACACATAATGACTTATATGGATTTCCATTCATTCACACACTCACACACATGTAACCAGTAGAGGATTTGACAATGGCTGTGAGAATTACACTCGAAGGACAGCATGGACAAGGACCTCCAGAAGACCAAAAATAAAAGTGACCCCTGTTGTTTCTCTAATAGAAAGGAAATGTTACCCCACTCAGGTGTACTAGCTCCCAGTTAAATGTAAATGGAGGCACACATATTCAAACTAAGATTAAATACATATATAGAAATAGAAAGATAAAAATAAGAGACTGTAAATGGACAAATTCACTGCAGGGTTATTAAAAATAGCTCCAATCAAAAGAAATGTGCAACAATTTTTTATTTTCAATTTTTTGCTTTTCCTTCACTTTTTGGATTTCTGGACACTGCTTGAACCTGACTGACTTCAACAAAACGTTTTTGTGAATCGCTTCTCTGTTGCATGCTTGCTTAATGTTTTGCTGGTCATATTCTGTGTTATTCTTATGTTATGTTTTTGCTTTGCTGTTTTGAGTCTGCCACATGCTAGACTGTCTGGATCCAGAATTTAATGAAGTGTAGTATTCACCGACTCTCTTCTCCCACTCTGCCTCCTGCTTCCTTTCCTCTTCCTTCCTTGATTTCTCCACACACACATTGTCTATCTTAGAGTTTAGCTGCAACACGTGAAGCTCTATAAAGTTTCGCCTCATGTTTTGGGCAGGTCGGAGTCTAGATTGTAACCTGACATCCTTCTTCTCTTCTGTTTTGTTTTTTCTCCTCTACCTCATCACACTTATCCGAAAAGGGGGACAAAACCAAATCAGATTTGGTTCTGCATATTTGATTTTCCCTTTTGTTTTCTTGTTTAATTAGTTAGTTTTTAAATTAATTTTTCAGTATTCATTCACACACTCACACACATGTAACCAGTAGAGGATTTGACAATGGCTGTGAGAATTGTCTGAACAAACATTTTGTCATTGTTTGTTCAGTAATCTGATTTGATTTTATTTTGTTCATAAAATTCTCAGACTTGATTAGAAATCTGTGAGTCAGTGATCAGCCATGGTTGTGTGAAGAGACTAAGATTGGCTTATGATTCAAGAGATACTGGAATAGGTACTCCAGCTAAACTAAAGCATTTAAATTTATTAAAAATTTCATTCATAGTAAACTATTGATTATAATTATTAATAATTCCATAAGGCAAATGTTGGTGCAAATTCTGATTCCCAACAATTTTTATGTCACTGTGTGAGATTGGAACATTTTTGGTTCCCAGAAGTCTGATTCCCAACAAATGTTACTGTCAGTTGTTTTAAAAATCCTGCATATATTAAACATAACTTCAGAATTTAACTCCTTGAAATTGAGCCTCTGTCTCTTTAAGAAACTCTTGCTCTTTCTGGCGCTCTGCTTTCAGTAGCTGGCATAATTAGGTCAGTAGATGTGCAGTTCCACCAGGTCTTTGCTAATTGCTGCTGGCTAGTTTGAAGGAGCTGAGCGAGGAAGTCAATGTGAAGGGGTGGTCTTTAATGCAGAGGCTCAGAACCTTGGAAACCACAGCTAAGAGGAGGAGCTGCTTCTCGAAGGCGATGCTTAAAGGATTTCTCAAACATGCATGAAAGAATCAAAGCAACACTTTGATTCTTGTTTATGAGGGAATCCTAACCTGATGTAAAGCTTAAAAAAGGCACTTTTACATAATACTGCACAAATAACGTGAAAGCACTCTGATCATTAAGGGGTAATGTATTTCCATTGTTCCTTCTACATACCTAAAACAGCTGGTAAGTGGAACTGCGCTGCTCTGAAAAGGCCCTAAACACATTTCAAAGTAGGCTCAGTGTAGGATGTGGGAATCTGTCATTCAATAACATTTACAATCATATTCTACATTATTGACAGCCACACCCATCTTGAGTTGAGTGGGCTGTGAATGGGGAGGGGGGGGGGGCGGTTGTGTGCAGAGTAGCAGAAGGAAGGGATTGGCCAGGGTACTCTGACTGTACACACTGCTGCAACAAAACGATTTTCTTTTTTTGGTTGGTTTTTGTTATATAGCATTTTATGCTTTTGAAGTGAACACGCTCCAGTATAACTGAGCATTTTAAAATAAATGAGCATTTCATTTGTCAGTGCAGGCTGGAGCTTGTGCAGCTCAGACATCCCTCTGGCTCTCGGCGTGTAGGTGCGTTGCCTCTCCGCTGCGCTGCAGCCGCTGTTGCTGCAGGGGGACCATTCGTCCATCCACAGCGTGCTGCTGCTGCTGCTGTGTGCTGCGATGTGCGGCGGCCGCCTTGTTATCAGTCTACCCCGTTTGCTCCCTTTATCTGGTTTTACTTCCACCAGACCGCCGTGGAACGGATCCGTCATCACAGGGGAGCGCTATGTGCAGCAGGAAGGTGACACGTCTTGGAGCGCGTCTTAACTGAGGTGAGAAGCCCGTTCATTTTAATTCCTTCAATAATAAGCCACTGATTAAAGAGAAAGGGCCCGTTCTCAGGAGGGTGTTTTTGACGATGCCTCGAGCTCCAGATGAACATTGAACAGTCATTTTTTTAAGCAACAGACAAGAAAAAAAAATTATTTGTGTGCAAGAGACTGCCTAAAGGAGGGGTGAGGTTGCATTTGTCAGAAGGGTTTAGGATGTAAAGCGTGCATTCGCCTTTTACATGGAGCTCCCCTGCAGTATTTTCCTCCGTTAAAGGTATAGGCTAATGGGCCTGCTTGCTGCTTGCCGATTGGCATTTCAACCCCGCTGTTTCGGAAGGACGGAGAACTGCGTTATCCTCCCATTTTTATCACAGACGTCGGTCGGTGGATGGGATGTGGCGTTAGAAAGATGGACCCAAATGAGCAGTGATTCTGCCACTTTGGGAGGAACCCTCAGAATAGTTCCTGTCTGTGAGCCACTTCTCACCAGCAGGCAGACTTGGTGTTGATTGTGACACCAGGCATGTCGAAACGAGTCCTGTTTTTGCCCTTATTAAAACCTAATATTCCTATTTTATTTTTACTCATTTTCTCCTTTTCCTCTTTTACAATGGAGTTTTACGCACTAACTTCCTTTTAATGTTGAATTGTAACATCAGCCTCATTTCTGCTAAAAATAAATAAATAAAATAGTTGTCCTGACTGGATTAATCAGTGTCCCAAAACTGGGATGAAACCAAACAAAAACATTACATTTCAACAGGGAAATGTTGTAAAATGTCTGTCCATCGCTTTCCAGTGGTGTGTATTGAAGGAATACTCAAGCAGTTAAGGGGCATGATCAATATCTGTTTTGTCTGTACATCCAGTAGCTATAGCTTTCAGCTCTTAACATCATGGCTGAGCTCAACACAGACTATAGCAGCAGATAATACTTGCTGAAATTGAAGGAAAAAAAAAATATATATATATTATGATTTGAAGAAAAAATATATATATTATGAATGTGCTTCTAAGTTCATATGCACACTTCTTGTCAGGTTCCGTGTTTTCTGTGTATTTATTTCTAGTTTTCTGTGTCTCTGTGCTCTCCGTGTTGTCCTGTCTCCCC
>CAEFZX010001923.1:0-114661 GCA_903066825.1 Alfaro cultratus | reverse complement strand
CATTGCATAGCTAAGTGTCTTCAGAAACCTACAAAAGAAACAACAAAACCAATCAGTTAAACTGTAATTAACTCATAGATTCAATATTTCTTCCTAACCATATTTCAACGTTGATTCACTCATATTTTGCTATCTGGGTTGGGCACGCGCCCATAAAAGACGCACTCCTTTTCTTTTGTTTTTCTATTAAGACTACCACTTGTAGTTAACTTGACAACAAAGAAAGAAAAAAAGCCTTTCGATGTGGTTGAAAGTTAGTAGGCAAGCTAACGTGGGTTAGCTTGCAAGCTAACTTTCAACCACACTGAAAGGCTTTTTTTTATCCCGCCAACATCTT
Source organism: Alfaro cultratus (assembly GCA_903066825.1). NCBI lineage: Eukaryota > Metazoa > Chordata > Actinopteri > Cyprinodontiformes > Poeciliidae > Alfaro > Alfaro cultratus. The sequence continues at coordinate 114,324 of CAEFZX010001923.1, read as the reverse complement.
TCTCCTTATCCCTTTTCCTTTTTTTTGTTTTGCGCCCCGGACAGCTTTTTTCTCTGCTGCTCCATCTTGTTGCCACTAAATAAACATGATATTTTCGACTAACGTTAGTCCCAGGCATCGCTAAATCATTACACATAAAGTTAACCTCAAAACTTGGACTTACGGATGAATTATACGGCCCAGATAACGAATATAAGTTTGCTAAAAACCAGTGGAACTTACCGTGACAAAATTTAGCTGCAGCAACCGCCGTATTGTTGACAGTTTGGCGCTTCTTTCAAACACGTCGTCACTCGTCAGTGGCCAACTGCGCATGTGCGTTCAACGAGAGCAGCCGAATGATGCCGAGTTTTCTGCTGGTTATGCAGATGCGTCTTGCTCACTCATAACTCCAAGTTCGGGTTACTTGTTGCTGATGAGTTTGATTACTTGCCTCAGTAGAAAGTTGTCTTTGCTAAGTTTAAGTTAGTATAGTCAACAAATTAAGCTGAAATGAGTTAAGGTCACTTTTCTTTTTGAGTATGATATACTATTACATTTTACAGTGTAGCAATGATAATATTTTATGACTTTGAGATTTTCATAAATTCACTGTCAACTTGAACCAGTTATGCTCAAAAGTGTAGACTTGGACAAATGTAAAACTGCACGAATAAACCCAGAGTGCCTGTCAACATGACTCAGTCGGTTTAGAATCCAAGAATATAACAGAATTGAAAGGCGGAGTTTTGTATAACATGTTACCATGGTGCACAGTTTTGATAATCTGCTGTAATTTAAAATCACAGTTACAACAAACCACAAGAGAGAAGCAGAACAAAGCTTCAAATTAAAGAATAATTTGATTCCAACTGCTGTAAGCACTGGCGACGTCGGAGAGTAAGGGATGTTGACTTTCTCAAGATGTGCCAGTGCTGCCTCTGACTGACGCAGATCAGCAGATGGAGTCGCCTCTCAGCCTCCTACCCTTTCATTTCTGCTCTCTTCTCAGCCTTCAAGCAGCTGGCTCTTTGGCTTGTCAGATGTTCTTGCAGATCTGGTGCTAGTGTGTGAGACGTTAGTGACAGTTGACAATTACTTCTGGTATAAGCTTGTATTTAACATCACAATACTTGTACATTATTAAAATGTCATCTTCTGAAGACCAGTCAGTACATTAGGCAATATAGTTATATGTATTTATATTGTGTAAATACGTTTAACTTGGTACATTTGAAACCAGATATTTATGCACACTAAATAGAATTGTACTTTTTTTTCCTTTTTTTTTTAAGTCAGACCAAACTTTTCATGTGCTAGGAGAGAATTACCATAATTATTTATATTTGCTAAATACATTAACTTAAGTAGGAAGTCTACACAAGTTTATGTTACTATCCCTTCAAACAATTTTTGAAAGGGCATGGCTTTGTAATCTTCTAATAACTCTAAATTTAAACCTTTTGAGTGAATTTGAGCCATATGTACGATACTGAGTCAGTTTATGTAAACTTCTGAAATTAATCTGTTTTCTCTACTCTCACCCTCATTATTCTGGCATTTAGCAAAAATAAGTAATTATTATAATTATTACCAATGTAAAACAGGAAAAGTTTAGTCTGATTTAATGTCAGATAGCGAGAACGATTATTCGTCTCTTTGTACAGCATATCTGAATATCTTGTTCCAACTTTAGCTCACACAAAGGGAGAAATGTTCTGACTGACAGTCGTGTATGTTTCAGGCAGCATGTATGATTAGTCAGTCAGCAGTTATGTAAGCTGAGCGCCAAAGATTTGTTCCCCCATTAGCAAACATATTATGCTATCATCCCTTTCAGTAGTGAGCAAGATTAGAAACAATGAAGGCCTCTTTGTTTCTCTTCTGTCTGCAGAGCTCTTCTTCTTCTTTCATTTCTTTTTATGTGGCTTTGTTTCTTCTTGGTGTATTATCCCATCTCACCATATCTGTCATTCATAAGCCATTTCATCTTCTCAACTTACTTATCTGCCTTTCTAGGAATTTAGGGACAGTTCTAGCAACCTAAGCATTTATTTTAATCACCGTGTTTTACAGGACAGCCAGAATTGCTTCCTTATGAAATCATTTTGTCACTTCAACTGGTTTGTTTTTTGGTATTATGACTAAGACTTTTAGATAATATGCTATTTTCACTGTGTGCGATGGTACTTTTTTTAGTTAAGTAAAGTTGAACCTTTAGTTTTACGTTTGCGCAGGTCTAACAAAATGTATTATCACAGCACAGAGTCATACAGAAGATAATTGATCCAAAGGACGAACACATTTTTAGAACTTGACCATTAACGTCTGTTTCACAAAGTTCCCCATGTTGACATTCATTGTATTGAACCCTTTTGATTCTTCTTCCTAATAGTTATAGTGCAAGTGTGAAACTAGCTCACATACACTAGCACATAAACAGGCACACATACCACCATTGCTTCAAAGGACAATATCATGAGGAACTTGTGCATACATGCGCGATGTGTCCACAGGCACACACACACTAATACGAACATTCTCAAGTAAGCATGTCAGAATGTTTTCCCAGTGTGTCTGCTCCAGCTGGGAGTGTGGAGTCTTTGATTAACACTCCATTCCATATGTCAAACTTTATGGCCTCAGAGTTTTTGTGCTCCACCAGCCGCATGTGCGCCAATGCGTGCGTGTAGTCATTGCCTCCTCAGCTGCTTGGAAATAAAATGTTGCTGCATTGCAGACTTTTAATTAATCTGCTTTTATTCAGTGTTGGTTCCAGTTCCAGTTTGTAGCATTTATAGTGATCGAAAGGAATGTAATGAAATATAAAAGTAAAACCTGAGTTCTTAATTCTTTTTTAATCTAGGGTTGTAACGGTGCATGTTTTTGTGTAACCAATACTCATAGATACTTCTATTCTGATGAAAACTACCATTAGTCAAAGGCATCTCATTTGTAAGATCATACGCACTTGTGTTTTTATTGCATTTTAATAAGTTTCATGACAGAACATTAGTAGATTAAGATGCGTGTAAAGCATATGTGGTAGTGATAACCAGCTGGAACCTGAAGAACCACTTTCTTCAATTAGTAATGTCCATATCACCAGTGATAATTTGACTCAAAGAAATTTTTTTTCTTTGAAGGATACATAAAGTTGGTTCTAATGCAGTTTTGCTTTGCTGTTGTCATAAGTTTACTTTTGTTTTTTCTAAATTGTACTATAATCATTAATGTTAAATATTACATATTCTTGTTTAAATTAAAGGGAAAAAGGACAAAAAAGGAAAACTAAAATGAAATAGAAAAGCATGATTAAGAAATGAGTTGACAAACCTTGGGAAAGTTGAAATGTATCAGAGATTGAGGCTTTATTAAAATCTTTAGAGATTTCCATGTATGCTTTGGGGTTTTGTTTGTGGCCTGGCAACAACCGGGTTGATAACGTCACCTTCAGGAGGAAAAAATAGGTGAACTGGCTCAGTGGACAATCTGAATGGAAACTCACAGTCAATGTTTTTTATCCAGCATACAAGGATCATCAAATACTGTCAACCTTTGCTCTGCAGTTTCTTGCTTTTCACATTGTCTGAAAGCTGAATATTACATACATATCACAGCGTTTGCTCTGTCCTCTTCATTTGTCAATCATCACACAACCTCTGTGGCTATCAGGCAAAGAAAGGCTAAACTTTCCCCTTCTTATTTTCTTCTATGCCCCTGCCCTACATCCGTCACATCTCCAAGTCAGTCTGTCAAAGATTTTGGTCTTATTCCAGGCATTACTTTGGCCTTGAAAATCTCCTCCAGCTGCTCCCACATGTAAACAAATCTCTTGTTGGCATGGCTACACCTCATAATAGATGTTGAAAAGTGGCATATGTATCAGGAAACATCAGTCTTGCGAAGTCAATGACACATTCTGAACAGACATGCTGCATCAAGTTAACTTTGGCTTCTCTAAACTTTTAGTTGACTGGATCAAATCAGACCAGCTCCATCAGAACTTAATTGTTACTATAACTTTAAATTAAAAGGGATAACAGACTCAAATAAGCAAACGCCAAACCATTAGAGGAATCTATGCTAATCTGTTTATTTTTCAGGCAGTTGTTGGTCTCTGCAGTTCTATCTGAACATCTGTTTGGGTGTTGTTGCCAGCAGACTGGAGGAAAGGCCCGTCTATCTGCTGCCCATTAGCTGCCAGAATGACCTCATTATGACACGCCCTCACAAACATACATATTTTCTCAAGATAAGCTGCAAGCAGGTGTCTGATTTCACATTGTGTCCAGCCACTTGTTGCTGTAAAGATAGAGGTGTACAAAAATTATCCTATCAGAGGAAATTATTTCATAACCTGCATATCTGATTTATGTGTTTAGGTTTCAGTAAGATAAGGAAATGCCCCAGATAAAAGTTTAAAATATTCAGATATCAGGAAGATAATGAAGTTAGGTGTAAGGCCTCAGCTTCTATACTGTGATGTATAAATAGCCATGTTGTCCAGGTGCAACGTAATTTGCTAGTTTATCTTTTCATCACTTCCCCAAATTAAAACTCATTCAAAATATGTGCTTTGAACTGGACAGAGGAGGCACTATCACCTCTACATAGATCCTGATGTGAAACTACTTTCTTATCCGAGTGCAAATTTTGACATGAAATGAGACATTTGATAGTAATAAATAGTGTTTTCAGGGGCATTGGTTTGCTTTTCTCTACACACCTTGATGATCTCCAGCTTTTCTTGTGATAAAACAAAGACCCATATAAACGTATCAAGTTGTCTCCTGCCTGTCGGCAGTCTTCTAATACCCCCACCACAAACCACTCTTAGGGAATAAAATACACTCTTAAAGCCTTGTTCTCTGTGTCCATATAAACAGTCTATTAAGCCTGGATGAGGAAATTCTCCTACAAGCGTTAAAAATAGCATTGCAATCTAGTTGCTGCACCCATTATATACTGTAAATATGTTTCGAAATGGAAAAGCTTGTGGTTTTGATGTGATCAATGTTGGGTAATGATGGGATTACAGTCTAAATGAGCGTTAATCATTTACTCCCCTTAAGATATTTCTTACGTAGGAAATTAGTTTAAAAATGACAGAAAATACTAGACATGGGACAAGAAGTTGAAAAATAGAAACAATGCTGTCTTAGGTAAAGAACACGTCAGTATCATTTTCCTTAGCATTTAACACTGTGGTCGCACATTGTGAATACCGCATATATGACATATGCAACAAATATTGCTGCAATAACTCAATAACATCACTTAGCATCAGGCAACAGTATGAAGGCTCTGTTTCTGGGTTGATAAAGTTAGGCTCACCTCTACATGCAGGATGTTTGAATTAAAATCAATTCTCATACTTAATGAGACTACATTCCAAGCACATTTCTGTAAAAATAATTAGCAGATGAACATTTTCCTGTTGAATTCTTACTTTTTTCTACAGATTCTCACAATTTGTATTTTTCTGGTACTTGACATTCATTTTACATGTCTATGAATGTGGTAAATTTTGACATCCAAGCTCTTTCATTGCCTTTTGCGTGTGTACTCTTGAAATCTATATGCTTCTGCATTTAAAAACCCACCTAAATGCAGAAATTATTCAGCCATTGTAGCTCAAGAGATATAATGTTCACAATGTAATGTATGCAATATTTCACAGCGTAAATAATTAAATTCTTTATAGAAAAGTTTTTCTGAGATACATAAAGACAAATGTTGTTAAACTTTAAAGTAAAGGTACAGTGATGAAGAGGGATTTAGAAGAGGTGCTGCTTCTTCATCCTGCCTGCTTTAATCCTCTAATTAACAAGCTGAGTAATGAGTTGATGAAGTGACTGATTAGTTGACCCCTGCCCCTTAAACTCTGACCTCTGCACCTTCATCACTAGGCCGTGCAGATTGACGGGGAACATCTTTAGTGTACTGGCAATGGGTGCAGTAATGAATACAACAAACAAGAGAGACAAGTTTGTTGCTTTATTAGACATTTATTGAATTATTCTGTGATGAGACAAAGCTACAAAGAGGGTGGGAAGACAGATAGCCCAGCATTTAACCAAATCAGCTATCATTACCACAGCTGATCATTAATCTCTAGAAAAGGTAATGCCTGTTGTTGTTACCTTAAAGCTGTTTTAGCCACATATGGATAAAACAGGTAGCATTTCTCCATAGAAAGTTCTTCATCAGTTGTAATGACATTAAAAAAAGGAGTGCATTTTTTCAAGATGAACTTGGGCTTTGACTTAGCCCTTTCTCTTGGAGTCGGGGGACAATTTGCAGATTCTCACTTACTAGCAGCACACAGAGGACAGCAAACCGAATGCACAGGAAACAGACAGCAGACATTTCTAAGGGGATTTTTGACTACTTTTTTGTATTTCTTATAACTTTCTCCCTCTTTACGTCCACGTGCTCTTATGTGTGCTTTTCCTGAAAGTCTGGTGGTCCTCTTTTTCATCTCTTTTACTATTCAGTAGATTCTGTCTTTCTCTTGTTTCCGTTCCCCGTCTCTCTCTGTTTCCTGCTCATTCATGTCCGCGTCCACTCTCACCCATTCCCTCCCCCCATATTGATGTATATGCCCCTTGTCCCTGTCCCCTGCATGGCTTTGTGCTGCTGCCACAATGCCAGGGGCCAGGCAGTGAGGTCACTCACCACAGGAGAGCTGCAGGCCTCACTGAACCTCCACCATCCCCACCACCGTCCAGCGGACAGACAGCTAACAAACCAGCAGTTTTTACCTCCCCCAGATTGTCCCGTCTTTGATTCAGGTCTAGACAACTTCACCTTAACGCTCACACTAATCATTAGGTGTACATGTAAACATGTCATCAGAAGCCAGGTTGTATTGGGCAAGCTGTATCTGTGTGCTGTTGAACACGTACTCATATTTAAATTACAGCCAGTGCACACATGTAGACATAACCAAGTATTTAGATAGATTACTGAAAACTTTAGCTCCATGTCATTCACCAGCATCAGTTTCTGTGTCAAATCCCCAGAAACAAGAAAGAAATGTGGCAGTATTTGTGTTTGGAATCTCTTTACACCTTTGTATTCTTTCCAAATGCACCCAAAACTGCACAGATATATTCTTTTATATTCCTATGTATAATTGTAAATTTTTTTGCAATTTGATTCTAATTCATATTGTCTTTTTTCTTGCAGTATCCTCCAAAGCTATTCACACCTCTTGAAATTTTTTTTAAACATCACAACCAAAATCTTAAATCCATTTTTCTTTGATGACAGGTCAACACAAACTAGTGATGACACATGCAAGGCTGGTTTATCTCGACCACCTTTACCCATCTTGAGACTGAAGTTCTCGCATCTATCTTTTCAAAATAGCACAAGCTCAGTTGAATTACATGTAAAGTATCTATGCACATCAGTTTTCAAGTCTTGCCACAGCTTCTCATTTGAAAAGAACTGTAGATTTGACTTGACCATTTTGAGCTTATGCCATTAGAGTCCAACTTCTAAAAATTGTTCAAGAGTCAAAAGCCAAGAGAATAAATTGCCTCTTGCCTCTTAGGAGACAGTGTCCTAAGAGGCACCATAGTAAGGAAAGATAAACTAGGTAGAAGTCACTCATGCTAGATGTGATCACTTTTATTTCACTTGAATGAATATCCAGAGTAAATCTGCTCTGTTTCCCTTCAGTGTGGGAACATGTTCCTGCAGTCCTTCTGTGTTTTTTGTAGCTCAATCAGGCCCAATTAACAAGCCACACACTGACCACCATGCATCAGCTGGGGACAGAGCAACGTTGCATCTGACAAAACTGCCAGGGTTGCCCCATGTATACATCATGTCTGCTTTGTCTATGCTACAGCGATAGGTTCCAGTTCACAGACACTGCTAATTCTCCCATGACTTACTCGTTGGTTTAATGGTGTCTCTCTGTTAGAGTTTCATTTAGGTTAGAGGCGCTCAGTGCATTACCACGCCTGAGGACTTTCAGAAAGGAACATCTCATGGAGCTTGTATTTCACATTTGTTGCACGTCATTATGTCGCCAATGTCTCCTGAAAAAAGTTGTTATTGCTGTGTAAGTCTCTCTTTCTAACATTGAAGGATCACAAATAATTGTAACTGGTTAAATTTTTCAATTCACAACTGTACAAAATTATTTAATAAAGTCATAGACCAGTTCAGAATAAGAGGTAAAATAAAAAAAAAAATTTGGCAGGGTTGGTGGCATCAATTCACTCACTGACTCCACCTCTGAATTACTGAAATAAACAGAATGAATGTTTTGGAGTTCCCATTTTATCCCATTTTAGGTGTTGTCCTCTGTGAGCTGAGAATGACAGGTAAAGAGGAGAAGGAAGAGTTGAAAACAAGAAAAAAAACACTTGCCCTCAAGATTGCGACTTTTCTTGTGATGTTCAGGAACATGTCAGGAAATGTGTGTTCTCAAACCACAGAGAAAATTGAAGGGGATGAAGTTCTTGGCGCATACAGTACACTTAATATTTTATGTTTACCTTAACTAGACTTATTATATTTATATGCTTTGAGGTAAATGCTTTTCTTGATGTCTTCTTAATGGGCAAGGAAGAGGTTTTCTCTCTTGTTTTACCTCATTGCAGTGACATGTCTGCTGCAGACACATCAGAGAGGCAGAGGCTTAGTCCTGTCAGCGCCTGATTCAACCTGACCCTTTTTGTCTCTAAGTGGAGGAAGAGCTCGCTTTTTCCTGCCCTGGGGCAAACAACAACAGAGAGCGGGGGGCATTAGGAAAGTGTGAAAATCCCTGATCGCTGAAAATGTGATATGGACTGACAGCATGAGGAGAAAAGTCCGAAATAGGAGAAGAGAAAAAAGAAGTTCTTGTAAAGTTAAGCAACAGCACGGCAGCTTGGTGGCAAAGAAAAAAAAAAAGAAAAGGGAGAGGAAACCAGAGGAGAGGCAGCAGGACGGGGCCTGCTTATGATGTTTTTAGTGCTTGTAGGCTGACATCATGGCTTCACCAGCAGGTGGTGTGTGCTGGATCGCAGGTGGGGATGTAAAACAGGCTTGTCACTCTTGATACATGTAACAATGAGTTAAAAAGAGAGCAGAGTCTGGACTTACGTATGTCATCACACAGCTACTACGATAATTTACCACGTTATATAAGAGAAAAATAAGATGCAAATCAATTTTGGATCTGGCACCAGCTACATATCTTATCTAAGACACAGTTATTAGCCTTCTTGAGGTTGTTATTGTCAGGTTTGCAGGGTCCAAGGTGCTCATTCTGGTATTTTATCTTGGGGCTCCTGATTTAACTTTGGCTCAAAGGTTCGAAGAAGGCTACTGTGTGAGTTAGTGTACAATTCACTAGTTGCTCTAGGGACCCGTTTAGTAAAAAATTTAATATGTTAAATGTTTTGTCATTGTTGTATTAACAGCTCTACACTGTATGGAAAAGGATCGAAAAGATAGTAGTGCATAGTGTGTTACCACACTATATACACCATCCTTTTCCAGCTGTTGTGTTTTTCCATCCTTGTGTCCTTGATTTCTTCCGTGCCCATGTCCTGGCTCATGCCGTTCTTTCCTTCGTTATGTCCTTCCTTCCTTTCTCAATTTCTCATATCCCTTCTTTTTCCTTTCCCTCTCTTGTGCTTTTTTTTTTTTTACCCCCTTTGACTTTCCTCCCTTCTTTCTGTCCTTTTCGTGTGTCCTTTTTTATTTTCTTCCATTTGTCTGCCTGTTTTTGTGTCTTCCCCTTTTTCCTTTCCTCCTTGGTTTTGCTCTTCCTTTTTCTTCTCTTTCTTATATCTAGGCTCAAATCCTTTCTTGTTGTTCTTTCATGTTCTTCATTCTTTATTTCTTTCCACCTTTCCTTCTATCCTTGTGTCCGACCTTCGCTCCTTCCTTTACGTCCTTCCTTCAATACATTGTCTAGTCTTGCTAATACCATGTGTAAACGGCACCTGTTTTATAGGTGCTTTAAATTCTTGGTGAATGTTTTTGTTTTATAACACAAAGAAGTCAGAAGGATCAAAAGCTGAGGTTAAATAAGTTCGGCATTTTTCTATGAAAAATAGGAACTATGTTCTATTAAGAGTGACAACTGTTTTAAATATTTCAGATTTCTATAAAATTAGAGTTAGTTTAAATTTACTTTAAGAAAGTGGACTTAAACTGCTCCATTTCACATTATTATGAAGTAACAAGAAATTTGTCATTTAATATGCTATGTAGAAAAATTAATTGGAAGTAAAACATGCATAAAGCACAAATCAGAATATGTTGCTATTATTTTTTTTTCCCAGACGTCTTTTGTTAAAAGATAAAAGAAAAACTTAACAACTTATGCTAAGTAAAGTATGAAATAAAGTCGTCAGCAGGTAAAATTTGTTCTTAGTTTTCTACCAACTATATTACGCAAGGTTTGGCACAAAGTGACATTTGTTTGGTCCTTAAAGGTCAAAAACCTCCCACCTTTGCTTTGAAAGTTATAAGATCAAGCAGCAGCACCAGTGACACCGCTTGATGTGAAATAAGCAGAACCACCTGCTCTATAATCTGGTTTAAATCCTTGGTCAGCAGCATCTCCCCACATGCTTGCGTTTGCCTGATTCCCCTTGGTAACCAGTCATTGCTCTGGTTTAATTGATCAGCTTCTGCAGATTAGAGCCCCTGTGCTATCCTACAACATGCTTGTTTTTGTGAAGCTGTAAATAATCTGTCCTGTTTTCAAAGGATAAAGATCACTATAAAACTGTACTGGTGTAGTTCTTTCATTCAGGTCACAGTTCTCCAAACACACTGCACATTCCTCACATCTTTGTTTGGTCAGCTTGGTTGGCTGATATGTTCCACACACCATCATTGTACCTAACTTCACTGAAAACTGGAGAACACTCTTTGTAGCTCATGGAGCTAAAAATTAAAAGCCTTTTCATAAAGCAGTAGAACCTGCTGAGAACTTGAATGCAACCATTCTCAAACATAAGTTTACACCACCTAATATGAATGTAAATTGTAGCAGTTTATGAAAGTAGTTTGACACATATTTAAGTGAACAAAATTGCTGTTATGGACTTGATTCATTAATAACAAGCCCAACAACCAAATTTGCTCTGTTAATTAGTGCTATGATCACCCTCACCTTAGTTTGGCATTTACAGGCATTATCTATTGATCATGTCCAGGGTAGCCTAAATAAACCTTATTGATGTTAACTTAATGCAGCTTGTTTCCTACCTGACTATCTTTTTATCTATGAGTTGATCTGACCATTGCAGTGCCTGTCATTAGGTATAAGCAGGCGTTCAGAGGTCGCACAGTTCATAAGGCGAAAGCACTGGCCCTCAGGTGCTCTGACTTTGCCACACACACATCCTGGGGCACATGTTCACACTTTAAGACAACAGGATGCATTCAGGTTTACACCCCTATAAACAACAAGAGCCAGGTGTGTGGCTCTCTGGCCTTTGTTTTATTCAACCACTATCTTTAAATATTATTAAAACCTCTGTTTATAGGGATGAGAAAAGCAACAGTTTATTTCACTGTTTAAACTGACTTGCAGGTTGCCATTTAATAAAAAGGGTTTTTGTGGGGTCGAGGTCCAAATCCACAATTAAGTATTTTTAAAAGTGAAAGTTGCCTTTCTCATGTCCTTTTCTGCACACCCTTTCCAGCCATGTCTTACTGGTCCTTATCAAGACAAATGTCCATTTCTACGCCTTAAGGACCAATTCTTATTATTAATAGAGCCTATTCCATTGTATGGGAGCTGTAATAATAGGATTATTACAGTGGAATTGAACTATGAAACCAGTTAATCTTTAATTTATAGTCTGCACTGTGCAGCATATGGTAAGACATCTTAAATAGCCTAAAATAAAAATAAAATTATTTGTCTGGACATTTATGATTAGACAAATCTGAAACTCTATCAGAAAATTATAATATTGTCATCTACTTCCGTAGTCTCATTTGCAACTATGTTTTTTCTCTGACGCTTTTGTATTAGAAACTGTCCCATATGTGTAGTTTCAGTCAGCTTTATTTTAATAACTGGTAAAGATTTGGTCTTAGAAATAATGGTAGGGCAAGTTTCACGCATGAATAATGTGAAACTCTATTGGCTAATCCCCATCTACAAGTAATTGAATGAATTAATTTTACATCTGGAAACAATAATCATTTCAGGCTCCTATTCATAGATCTGGTGTTCTTGTCTATAGAATTTGAGATGGATGAATGAAAGACATTTTTCTTTAAAAATCCCACGATTTAAAGTAAGAACAATAAGAAGGTAATGTCTTCTTATTCTGTCAACATACTTGTCAAACATAAGTATTTAGTAGTGATGAGTTAGAAATGCTGAATGAGGGTTTGTCTATCTGACAGCCCTGAAACCCAGACCTAAGAAATAGTAACGCCATCAGCCTTACAAATTATGTTGATGAAGAAAAATTGTATTAGCTGAAATCTTGTGCTGCTAAACATCATATCACTCTAGTTTTGACAACAATTGTGTTAAGACAGCTTGATCTCCTCTTCTGCGCTGTAACTCCACACAGGTAGACTTGTGTACTCACACCAAGTCAGATCCAAACCGATTAATCCCTAGATTTGTGTGAACATATGCGCCTATTTTCTTGTTAACTTTATTCTGATAAACAGTTGTTTAAGAAATGGTCTGCAGTTGTGATTTTTGTTTTTACCATTTAAAGCTCTTTGCATAGTCCTGAGTGGCAGAACAAAAACAAGGGGCATTAGCCCCATAATGATTTCTTTTTTCTAAGTGTTGGTCTCCAGAGTGAATAGGACCGTGTGCCACAAGCTTTTATGTCATAAATATTTCCACGGGATGATTCAATGCTTTGTAATTATTCCTTTCTCATCTCCCTATTTTCTGAGCATCTCACTCTCTCTGTGTTAACGTTGGAGGGTATCTGTCTACGTGTGAGGATGTTGTTGCATGTGGTTACTTGAAAGGCCATATAACTGAAAATGGAATTTGAAAGCAAAATGATTGCACCTATACAAACAGCATGGCTGAAGGTGGTGTGAGTTGGTTGTTCCATGTGGGTAACTTTGGCTTGGTGAGCACAAATTTAAACTGGACATTAAACTGCAGCTCTTAGTCAGCTCTCGTAAAGCTGTTTTCCAGCTAACCATCACAGGCTATAGAACTTTTTTTTATACCTCCACTTATCAGTGAAAGTCTAATTTATGTTTTCTTGGCCATATTTGTGAATTAAGTCAAGCCTTAAATGTTTTGCTGACTAATCACAACAGCTGCCAAACAAATATCTGCATGGAATTGTGTGGTATTCATGGTAAGCTGCCACTTAGGTTGTTGAGAATGTGCAGAAAGTTCTTGATTCTGGATAAAGTGTAGTAAGTCGGGCTTTTTTAACATTCCTATTTTTCTGAGGTGTTGGAAAAAACAGCATGTACCACAACAAGATGTTTCAAAATTACCACATTAATAAAAGATGCACTTCTTTTACTGCTTTCGTTCTATATGTATATTAGACAGCTTTGTTTGTTTTCATTCTGCAGTGGAACTTCTCAAATCTCAGCCCATCGCCTTTTTCTTGGAATTATTTATGCTGGCAAGACAAAGACTATTGTGCAGAATCGGCACAATCAGCACAATGAATTGGAATCAACAGTGGCAGTGAAAATTACTCCTTCAGGCCCTTATGGCATAAACACAGCCAAACCAGTGGCACGTCTCTGCCAAGCTGAGACACAGCCTGAAAAACAGGGAAGTTCCCAATATGCGGTGAGGCTGTTGATTGTTCTGCTTATTACAAAATCTCTTCCACCCAAACGAACTGATGAGTCTGGATTGGCTGTTTTAGTCAACATTCTGCGGGTCATTTAGAAACCCAAAGAACAGGCGGCACGCGGCAGCGTCAAACAGCCTGTTTGGTACTAATGGAATAATGGCAGTGCCGTCCGTTGACACAGTAATGTAAAAGATAAGATGTTTGCTGCTGAACAAATAAACAGCTGTGCTGCAAGAGAGACTGGAGGAGAGTGGCGGGGTAGGAGATGAAGGAGAGAGAGCTCCTGTCACTGCCAACCTGGAACAACAACAAGCAATCCAGCCACAATAAGCAAGCCTGATTAGACTTCATTAATGACTGAAATGCCCCGAGCTAAAAACTATATTTTGAGTGTTGCAGAACAATAATAAGCTATTGTGGAGGGCGAAAATAAAATGTTCCTGTCCCTCTTTCACATTACATGCATAGATACACACACTTGTTGTAATGTGCAAGTTGCAACTAGCAGTAACAGTATTTTAGTCTGGCATTATGAGTAGCTTCACAATTTGCAAATTTTTAAATTCTTAATTAATTAATCCTTAATGCCATCATGTACACACTGTATGTCGGAATTTGGTGATATATGATTGTGTGTGTCAGACACTTTACGGAGGTTGCAAATTGGGATGAACTTAGTAGCTTCATTACCGCCATCACCATTCTTTGCTGGGTGTCTTTGCCTCCATGTCTTTCTATCCGTCTTTCTGAACAGCACATCCATTGTTGGTTGAGTTACTCTGCCTTTTCATAAGGTCAGGCGGGGGCAACAGGTAGCGGAAAGGACAAGATTAATCACTTCATCTAGGACACATGGAGAGGGGGATTGGACAGAAGGGTGGGGAGTAAAATGTGGAGTAGAAATGAATCAAAGGGAAGAGCAGGGGGGGCATTCAGAGGGTATAGGAAGGGAGAAAGGTGACTGAGAATAGAGAGATGGGTAGAGACAGGGGGAAGTAATTACCATCATGACTTTCTTTGTTGTACTCTCTGATGCATACACTGAATGGATGCAGAGAGGTGGGGCATTGAAAGAAAGAGGTGGTCAAGTGTAATTACTTAAAGTCAGGTTTGGTTTTCTTTGTTGCTCTTGCAGTTTATTGGTGACACACTCTCGATTGCTCAGTTTGGTTTTACATTGAAATTAATTGCCAGTCTTACAAAAGGGAACATGACTCTTGTCTGGCCATTTATGGTCCTGGTTTTATCCAGAACATCATTGCTTCTACTGACTTCATTTTACTTTAAAAATTAATCATTTTGGCTCTTCTTCCCTTAGTACAAATCATCCACAGTGAAGAATGTGTTTTTTATTGTAACCTTGTGGTGCTTAGGTATCTTATATTGAGTGGTGTTGAGTTTCAAATGGGCCAGATGAGGAATGATTCTTGTTACCAGCCTAGTTATCAATTAAATAAATAAATAAATAAATAAAACTTAGTTTTATCTTTAGCTGAGACCTGAAACTGATTGCCTCCAAGCTCCCTGCTCAAGCAGTCGCACCAACCACAGGTGGTCACACATGTGAGGAGAACTGAAGGCAGTCCTGCAGATGTTGCTCTGACTAATCCCCATCAAAGTGTTCGAGCTCTTGTGTCATCTTGCCATTTAGGACGTTTTCATCAAAAATGCCTGTCTACAAGATTGTTGTTATTGTCCCAATGTGTGTTAATAGTGTGCTGACATGCAAAGCTGCACCTACGGCTTGCATTCATTTTATGACTTCTTTACATGTTGTATGGTGGTTGTGTATCTTTTTGTTTTGGGTTTCCACACTTCAAAGAGCAAGCATAATTTTTTTGTGCATGTGTAAGTGTTTCCTCCAGTGAGTGCGTGCGTGCATGTGTGTGTTTGTGTGTGTATGTGAGTCAATGACCAGCTGCAGTGCACTGGCCTTACCTGTGGGTGTATTTGGCTGAAATCCACTTTCTTAAGTCTGTTTTCTATTCTGTGTCACATAAATAAATACCAGCATGGTACGTTCCCTTCCAAACCACTCACTGACATCCTTAGATCTCCATGTAACAGCTGTTGACATATATATTTTTTTTCTCTTGTGTTTTATGTGTATTTTGTGTGCTGCAGGTTAAGAAGCATGCAGTTACCCCTCTCCCACACATTATTTTGTGCAAACCTGTGTGTTTTCATAGGCTACATGAACTCAGATTCAGACATACTGGCTTAAACATGCACATTCAATGAAACACAAACACACATAGAGACATAACTCAGAGCAAGCTCAAACCTGCCCCAAATGCACTGTAGTTTTTGTCTTTGATATAATTGATCTTAGTTTATTGGGGTTTTTTTCTGTATATATTTTTTTCTATAAGACAAATGGTATTCAACTGATTACTTAGAAAAAATACACCCTGGAGGGGAGAGACACCGAGAGAGGAGGATAATGTCTTTTGTCCCATCACATTCCAGCAGTGGCGCTCTAATCTTCTGAGGCCTCATGCATTTAAACTGTGCGATTAGCAGCCGTCTAACAGGCGCTTTTACCTGGCGGGCTGGAGCAGAAATCAAGTACTTGGGTTCAGCTGTCATTTTGTTGTTTTTTTCTGTGCCTCTGAAGGAAGATGCTCTCAGAGATACGAGCTTTGATCATAAGCTGAAACAAAACAGCCATAAATCGCCCTACGTACTGTACCTGTATTGTGCAGAAATCCAGACTAAGTCGCGGGAACGTTTGACTGCCTTTGATGGAATTCTCATATGACAACTTATTTCACAAATGTTCATTCATGAATTGTGAAATTGTATTTGAGTGGGTTTTTTATGATCGCTTTAACTGGGGATAGCGTGTATTTGGTTGCATTCAGAGAATGATGAAAAACATTCATGTTGCAAGTTTATTATGCCGTTTTGAAAGTGTTGCATATGGAATTTATAATGAAATCAAGAAATACAATGTAAAGAATGAAAGCATGTGTGTTTTAATTGTTTCCTTTTTTTCTTGTTTCTCTGCAGTGACATATTCGATGCCATGTTCCCTGTCACCCACATTGCAGGGGAAACGGTTATCCAACAAGGTTAGTACAAACAATTTGATTAGAAAAATTAGTGTTAAAATATTGTTTTGTATGAAATGTTGAGAACATTTGTATATGTGTCTTGCAAAAGTATTGTAACTCTGGAACTTTTTAATGTTTTGTCATGTTGGGATTTTGTGGGATGAATGAAAACAAAACAGTGAATAGTTGCGGACATGTTGAAAGCAGGGTTAGGTAATAAAGAAATATTCTAAACTTTCAGCATCTCATAGATCATAATCAATTATCTGAAAATGGATACATAATGGCACTATTGAAGGCTACTGCAAATGTCCTGCCTCCTAGTCTCTGACTCCAGACTTAAGGCAGATTAGGGGATCCTTAAGATGTAGCAGATGAATTTGAAGATGGTTTTTCTCCCACAGATACTCAGCTACTAGAAGTAAAAGTAAGGAAATAATATGCATAGAAGTTTACCATTACCATAACACAGCAAGAGTGTAATCGGTAAACCTTTTATGGATGCAAATTCCACAAAAAACCAAACCTGTTTAGGTTTTCATTTGGAACATTCTCAATTATAGATTAATTGATGGAACTTGACTAAATGTCATGTTTTTGTTTTTTTTTACTGTTGATTCTATGTTGCATTATGTTTCTGTTTTTGATGTGATGTAAAGCACTTTGAAATGCCTGCTGCTGAAATGTGCTATACAAATAAAACTTGATTGATTGATTGATTGATTAAGTTTGATTCATGTAGCACCTTCCAGACAAAAATCCTTGTTTCACAAACAGAAACATTTCAACAGATTAAATTAGACATGATTTGTGGTTGTAATGTAAAAATTTTTAAAAGTTAAAGGGATGTGAAAACTTTTGCATCTTTGATGTACTTCCCCTAATTAGTTATTTTAAATCACAGAATTCTAATTGACAACAATAGGATTGAAGTTTTGACTGAATTAGAATGACGACTGGTGTTGAACGATGTACAGAATCTGTTTTGCTGCTTGCTCCTTGATATGATAATAATGGCCTATTATCATAAACTTGAACCACTAAACCACTTAAATAGAAAGGAAGCAATTAAGACACCACTACTTTTACTGATTATCCACAATAGATTTATCTCAAAGTATACATCAGTTGCACGGCCACCATTGGCCATGTTTATTTTATCTTACCACTCCCTTTTCCCCTCATTGCCCTATTCAGACATTCCTCCCAAACATGCACCACTGGGTCCCTTTCCTCTGCTTTACAGAGAAACCTCCACAGTAGTCATCCCTAGACTTGGAAGAAAAACAGACCAGGAGAACCAGACTGCACGTTTTCCTGTGTTTCCCTCTCTGAAAATCTTATCAAACACAGACATTTAATCAATTTTTTTTAAATCACAAAAAAACACACATTCTTGAAAATCCTCCACTTTAGATAATATCATGTTAACACCTGCACAAAATGACTTAGTGTTACAGCTGTAGAGCACTCAAAAAAAAAGGGAAAAATGAAAAAAATCGTGAACAGACACTTAGCAAAGGATAACTGCTGGTGCCTCCCACCTACTCTTAAAACAGCTTTCGGGAGTATATCAGCCCTAATTTGGTGATAATAAGTCTAGCTTACTATGCAGGGCCCCCCGACCCAGACAACCCATTGTTATATACACCAAGAGTGTGATGTATAAAGTGCTGATGTCATAGCTAGTGTTTGGACTACTGTAGAGCTTCAACAAAACCAACCTTACTGCTTGCTACTTATCCACTATGTAAACCCTACCCAGGATTAAAAAAATAGAGCTATGTATTGCACTATTTTTTTATTTTTAGTAGATTGAGATGCTAGCAGAATTGTTAAATGCAGCATGTTTATAGAGGACATAAATTAATCTAAATTTCAGTAGTATTATGACTTCTGTATAAATATGTCAATTAATATTCACACTAATAAAGCTGTATCCAATAGTGAGCTATAAGTTGCTTGTGTCATTGGAATGTTTTTCAATATCAATAAATTCAATACGATTGAAACATACTACTACTACTACTTAATCAATTATTCTCTTAATATTATTCTGCTAAACCACTAATATTGGTACTCTGGGTATAACAACACCCTGGAGATCAAAGATATAACCCATGTTGTCCTTTGGTTCATTATCAGTATATATAAAAATTAATCTGTTGAAACAAGGCCACATGAGGTATCTCAACTTGTGTGAGGACGTATATCTGTGTGTGTTGGTGAGCGCAGGTTCTGGTTAAATATTTGCCTGCACTCTCAAGTGAAAGACACAAAACAAAGACCTGGCCACCAAAGTGATAAAAGACAGGAAGAGTACAAGAAAAGACAGACGCAGTTAGAGGAAATTGAAAGAGGGATAGATGAGATGAAAGAGAGAGAAAGAAGAAAAATTATGGCAGGGCCAGGTTGCAGCAGGTTTGTCAGAATATGTGTGTGTGCATGGCTCTTTAGGGTCTTTTCAGGGGTAGGCTTTCAGACAGACAACGAACATTTTGTGTGACAAATAGGGCACTATGATTAACGAGCCCTCCAATCCTCTCAGAATTAATTAGCCATTTGAACTTCTGTGAACTTTACTCACATGGTCCTCTCCACACTTTAAGTCTTCAGGTAAACTTAGATCAAAAATACACTCAAAGCTGCACCTTACTTGTGCCAAAAGGCTGCGGTTATATATATATATATACGTCTAATTAACTCATTTTGCCTACTTTTTCTTCTAAATTTAGTTATGTTTTACTGTTTTTGTTTCCCAGAGATGCTTTTAGAATATATCAATCACATACCCCATTCCTCTCTTTGAGAGTTTACCTTAAAAGCACAGCTTGTTTTATGACAGTGATGCAATTAGACCACAATTTATGGATTGAATGTTACTTTTAAAGTATAAATATAGTTTTCAGTAATATAAAGACCATAATGAATGAAGCCACCACCTGTAGTTAGGCACTGTTCTCTTCCAACCCACTGAGGTGTTAAAGCTTTGCATGTTCAGACACTTATGTTTCAAAGTTTCCGCTATTAAACCAAAGTAATGAATACTGTCATTGCTGCAACTTTCTGCTGGCAAGAGTACATTTGCACAAAGTTATTGGCATGACCTATGAAATACGTATTCTCAATAAGGCAGTAGTACTTTTAGCGCTACCCAGAAGCTCGAAGCCATTTTATTTAGAAGGACCTAAAGTACTGGAACTGTTCTTCCATTTGTTTTATTTCTTTTTGGGAAATAAACAAATCAGACAGACCTTCAATTTTGCATTATTATTTTAAGAGTGAAGTTATTTGTGTCCTTGGGTATGTTTAAACCATTTTAGTTTAAAATTATAGCTCAATTTGGACATGTACCACAGTAAGATTGAGTTTTACTCTAACAAGTCTGCATTTGAATCCAGTCCAGACCTACTCCTATCTAATATATAATTCAGGATTTATTTGTCAAGAACCTTTTATAGGAAATAATGAAGTAAGCTAGATTTCATGCCTGTTAGTTATTTTCTTTATTGTTATGAACTAATGATTCCTTCTCTCTCCTTTTCAGGCGATGAAGGAGACAACTTCTATGTGATTGACCAAGGTGAAGTGGATGTAAGTATTTGGCACACACAAACACACAACCCCAAGCAAAAAGCTGCTGTCTTCTGTCTGAACAGCATGAACATGTGGCTGAAATGGTGATAAAATGTCTACATAAACATGTCTGATAATGTCTAAATGTCTTTGAAATGTTGAGGTTAATAAAACAACCTAATCAACCTTGTCTTTAATGTCTTAATTGAGGCTAAATTTTGACAGGTTGTCTATCCCACTGTTAAATTTAGCAGTGGGATAAACACTGTTAAATGTAGCATATTTTTTACACACTAATTAGACACACTAATTAGATTTTTTTTAAAAATCTAGTTCCAAAACTCTAATGTTTTTTTTGTTTTTTAGCTTTAATGTCATGAGTGCATGTAAGAGACTAGTCACTTTTAGATAAGTTTGTAGTAATATTTAAATTATGAAAACAAGTTCAGCTGTGATTTTAGCGATTAGCGCAACTACCATTGCAAAAACAGCAGTGTCATGTGTATTCTTAGAGAATGCAGATCTTTACATTGTGTCAAAATGTGACATGTTCAGTGACAAACAGAGCTCAAAAATTCAAAAAGTTAAATCAGACCTATTGCTGTGATACATTCAGCCTTCCTGTTATCTGTTGAAAGGCATGCTCTCTTTCAACCATCGTTGAAAATACACTTTTCTTCTAAACACCTTTTGGTATCTCTGTGCGTCCTCTCACTTTGTCAATTCTTCTGATATTAAAAGAAAAGTAGACAAAAAATATATTTGAAGGTATTCCAGTTGGAATTTTACCAGTCAATTTCCATTCCACTGCTTTTAAAGATAGTTTGTAAAACAAGACTGTGACCCGGTTTAAGAAACCTTACTTCTCCAGTCATGTCAAAACAAAATTGCACCCCTACAGATGGGCTGGTTTGTTGAGCTGCCCTCATCTTTTGTCCTCTTCAAAGTCAGGTTCTGGTCTGATGACAATCTGAACATGGCGCTTCAGAGGTGAGCGCCCCGTGACGGTTCCCAAATTGAGAAGATCTATTGTCTTTGCGAGCCTGACACCAACCGATAGACTTAAGTGGAGAGATAAAACAGGAGCTGATGGAAAGTTAAACAGGAAGTGACCTTATCAGCTTACACCATGACCAAAAAAAAAAAAGCTGGATAAGAGAAGAGAGGCAGGTTTGTGAGGTTTTTTTAAGGTTTCCAACATCAGGAATCCATCCTAAATTGAAAGTAGGAAGCAAAGCCCTGAGATGGTGCCTTGATACAACAACCACAATTTAAATAGCTTCTAATCTTGCTGTTTTGACTGGCATTGTTTCACATTGTCTTATTGATGTGATTAGATAAGTAATCTAAACTATACTGAGATTCATGTGAAAGAGAAGTGAGCCACAATTTTGCACAAAACATTCAGTTTTTGTGTTTAAGCATAAAGTGTATTTAGATAGAAGATAAGAACTTAAGTAGAAATTTGGTTATTACTCTTGTAAGATATCGTGCTCAACAGGAACTGTTTCTACACTCTCTCTGGTTTCTGTCAGGCAGACAAGGACATGATGAAGCCAAACTAAACCCCTTTGAAACATTGTTCTGTGCAAAAGTCTTAGTCCAATTTAAAAGTAGCCTGGAGAAAGGGTTTAAAAAAAAAGTTTTACATACATTTAACCATGAAAGTCCTATTGAAATTAAAAATGCCTTACAAATGATCATCAAAAACAGTCACAATTTAAGGAAGTCATCTCTAGTGCTTTCACTCTGGACTTAAAAGTGCTCAGTGAATCATGTTCACTTAATTTCCAGTCTGTTTGCAACATGTTCCATGTAGCTGGAGCTGATTTGTCCACCCAGAGAACATGTCTCACCTCAGTCCAGTGGTGTTGTGCTATTCACCAGTCGGAGACTTTGCCTTGCACCTGATGATATAAGGTTAGGAAACAGCTGCTTGGCTTTGGAAGCCACTACATGAAGCACTCTACAGACTGATCCTGAGCTAATCCAAAGCCATGTTTGGAACTATATAACCATTGCTCCCATTGGAGATGTTTTTAACTCTTGTGTTCCCAGTTTTGATTTCAGTCTTTTCCATTTTATTTCAACATATCCCGAGCTTGAATTGTCATACTTCCACTTGTTCCTAAAGCTTTCCATGAAGTTGTTTCGATTCAACAGCTGCAGCGTCCCGCAGCTGCAGCTTTGCTCTGCCTTGATTGCTCCTCCTTCGATGTGTTAAACCAGATGTGTCCTGCTCACCACTGAATCTGCTCCCACAGACTCTTTTCTGCCTGCACCCAAGCTGTGGGAAGACTATCCTCAAGCTCACCTCCCTTCCTTGCCAAACCTCGCCCTCTTCTACATGTATTTCACCTCATATTTCTCTCTTCCATCCCTTACAGACAGTGGCTGCCTCCCAGCCACAACCCTGGCACTAAACTACGTCAAGAACAGTGCAGATGTTACGAGAGTGTGAAGATGTCTCTCATTAGACGGGTGTAAATTAGCAAGCGACTCATAAACTGCCTGAAAGTTGCTACTAATGTAATCCCCCTTATGTTTGCACACAAATCTATTTACTTTTAGGCACTGTTTTTTTATCCAAGAGAAACCAGCATATAAGAAATTTGGAAAATAGCATGCTTGATACTTTCAACCTAAACTAGTTTTTATTTATTTATTTATTTATTTTTTTGCAAACTAAGTAACTCTAAGCACAAATTCATGCTTTATTCTCATACTTTACATTTTGATTTTGTTTCTTATCTTCAACCAGCCACACAACTCTCTGCTCATATTTAGTCTGTCAAAAATGCAAAACATGCTTTATTTCAGCCTTTCTTTATAGAGCTGCACTTACTGTTACCAAAACCTCAAATTTACTCGACTACTCCATGGATCTGAATAAAAGTTTGCTAGTACAACAGTTAAGTCAAAATAAAAGGTTACCACCTGGGAACAGGATTGGAAACTGTCATAAAAACACCACCACCACCGTTCTGCTCTGATGTAACGCTTTTGCAACGTTCGGATAATTGTTCTTCGAAGCTTGACTTAACCACAGTCAGAACTCTGCATCCCTTTGAACAGAATCCAGCATATGGTGACGGATGGGTCCCTTATGGTTCCCCTTAGAGTCTGAATAATGTCTTCTAACTATTTTCACAATTCACAGCAAAGAGCAAAGGAATAAACCCTCCTTCTGTTTCCCTCCCTCCTGTCTCCCTGTGTTATTAAGTCAACAAGATAGTGGATAGTGTGTTGACAGTTGAAACTGTAACGGCCCCAGAGACTGCCTCACTGAGGTTGTATTGTCTTTAAAGCGCTACCAGCTGGCCTAAATAGAGCTTTGCATGTAAGCAAGGGACTGTGTATGAGTTTGACTTGAGGATAGAACTGTTTTACACATCTGTCTAACTCAGTCTCTTTCAGATGACTGGAGAGAAAAGTGAAGAAATAGATGGATTCCCTTAGAGGATCTCATTTGAAGGCTTAGAGTAGAATAAGAAACTCAATAGCTTTGTGAGGGCTGCAAAAGTCAGAGTGCAAGTGGTTTTCATTTGTCAGTACTCTTTGAAGCAGACAATCTGATGGCCTGTCCATCCTTCCTTTCTCTTTTTTATCTCTGCAGGTTTATGTGAATGGTGAGCTGGTGACCAATATTGGAGAGGGAGGAAGCTTTGGCGAGCTGGCTCTGATCTATGGGACTCCAAGAGCTGCCACTGTCAAGGCCAAAACAGATCTTAAACTGTGGGGCATTGACAGGGACAGCTACCGCCGCATCCTCATGGTAAGTAACCCAACAAGCTGAAATCCAATCTGCTCTGACATAAGAAAGCATCCTCTCTGGTAACGTACTGAGTGCTGAGCAGTTTGGATGAAGCCACTGTTGCTGTTATAATTACTTTGAATTGGCAAAATCTCCAGTATTAAAAAACAGTATCGTTACACACCTAGCACATTTTAGCACAATAAAATACAGTAAATTACATTTTTCTAACTAATTGAATATCAAACTCTTATTAAATTGCAAATAGAATCCCCTGCAATGTATTGTGAACTATTAAACTATCTCAGATTTTGTCACATTAGAACTTCAGTGAACTTTTAATGAATTTATGCAACAGATCAACACAAGTTGTGTGTTACTGTTAAGTGGACAGAAAATTACACAACTTCAGGAAAGTCCAAAAATGTTGCATACATTTGTCTCTTTATCTCTTTACTTTCATGCTCCTAAATAAAATCCATGCAGCCAGCATGGATGTGTATATTAATCTCAGTGTAAATACACATCACTGGAACACACCATTCCTGTGGTTGCACATGGCAGTATCATGCTGGGCAAAGGTTTTACTTTAACAGGGACATAGTGGGTGAGAAGATGGATGGAGCTAAATACAGGACAGTCCTGGAAGAAAACCTGTTAAGAGTTTGCAAAAGGATTGAGACTAGTGAAATTTTATATTTTTACTTTTTTAATTAAATCATTCTTGTATGCATTCTGCGTATAATGTGTTACTTTCCAGAATAAAATTGCAATACGTTTTTCTAAGTTTCTAGTTATAATGTGACAAAATGTGGAAAGGTTTAAGAGATATGAAACACTTCCACACATTAAAAACAAAATTGACTGAAAAACGTTTTGAACTTTTATCATTTGTAGTTTAAATTGACCAAAATTTGACATTTTAATGAAGATAAAAGTAGCACTAAGCCATAAAAATGCAGAGTAACATCAGTCATACTGTAATTTAATACTGAAGTACTGTAAGTATGATATATGTGGATATATTTAAGATCTTCTGCAGTAGGTCCTCAACACTAATCTTTCATGCTCATTTGCTTCCAATATTTCCTCCTACTCAGCCACTTAAAACTCCTTAAACACTTGTAGCACCTGCTTTCATTTACATTCGCATTCTGAGACATTCATGCACACACAGGAGTCCATACTCCCATTTTAATATCCCTAGATCTCCTTTCTTCTTTCTAAGATGAAGAAAGGGAAAAAAGTAAAAGCAGTGGGTGTGTGGGGGATGAGGGGGAGAAAGGGTCAGTCCTAATGCCTGTACATGCACTTCATACTCTGGGAGCTTATCTAGTAGGAATGTCTAAATGTTTAAAGTGGAAACATTAGGTGCTCTGCCCGGGCTGTCAGACTCACAGACATATTTTTGTTCTGTAAGAATGACTAATTATTGCACATGTCTGAGTATGTCTCTGTGAGACCTCCTTGTCCAGCTAAACATTACTTCAGACGTTCCTAACACTTTATTTCAAATAAATTAGTCAGACACCAATTAACCTTCCTAATTCCTGTGTGTATCTAAACTTTGCCATCGGCAGCAGTGAAAATTCTGTTTTATGTCAAACAGAGCTCAAGAAGATGGAAGAAGTTTCTTTTTTTTTTTTTTCTTTGAGAAGTGGAATTTAAGCTCATTGTAAAGTTGGCAGCAATCTGCCTAGCACTCATGTCACCTCTTAAGCGCATAGTTAAAGTGACGGCTCAATCTGCCCGGGTAACCTTTCTTTGAGAGGATTCTCGCTCTCTGCTGCTCTCATTCCTTCGTTCTTTCCAGCAGCAGCAGCAGCTAGAAGAAGGGGGGTGGCGGGACTGAAAACAGAATTCAATTACACAAACCTGTAGTTAATTATTGCTGTCAGTGATTTGTAAAGCTTTTTTTTTTTTTTTTTTTTTTTTACAAAGTGTGGTATTCTGGCAGCTTCTTTGGCTAACACAATGAGCATTCTCTCTTTGTGTAAGAATATGTGTGTTTCCCAGTGAAAAATATTATGCTGAATTTCTTGGTCTGGAGCTAGTTAGCTCTGAGGTTGAAATGTTCATTGGCACTTCTGTTTGTTTGACTTTTTCACATCTGCTCCCCTGTCCTCTTTGTCTTCATAATCTACAAATTATAAGATAAAGTAATATTTAACCACTTTACCACTTAACTTGTCACTGATCCATTTGATTTCAAGACAAACTCATTTGCAGAATTGCACAGACTTGTGCTGACATTTCTTTGGAGTTATTTAGCTAGACAAACCAGTGGACTGATGGGTAGCATGCAGCCTCCTAAACACCCTGAATATGATTAGGAAAGAAATGAAAATGGATCAATGTATGTTGCTGAGTAAAACTAGATTAGGAATCACAACTAGGACAAAAACACAATCTGTTCATTAAGACACAGCGAGAACACAATCAGAACACAAGGCCCCCCAATGGTATGAGGATATACTTTACTTTTATCCAATCCCTCTGATTCCTATTTTATCAGTAAAAAAAACAACTACTTACATATATTTGTTACAGTATTCTTTCATTAGCATTCTCATTCTCTCTTGCAGTTCAAAAACATGCAATTTTATGTGGTTTACATTAAAAAAGACAGCATTGTCTTTGCACACATCTGGTAAATTTTAGAGTCAATTTTATCTCTTTCTAAGTAAAGCATCCACTGTTATTTAAGAGATGTTGAAATATTCTGTAACATGACTGCCAAAATCTAGAGATGCCATGTATATTACACATATGTGCCACTGCTATAAAATTTCAATAAATGCTACACAAATATCAGAGCATTGACAAGATAAATTGACTGAAGTTACATTGTGTTCTTTTCCCACTAGAGCTACATTCACCAGCATTGATTGATAGGCAACTTGGGGTTAAGCGTCTGGCCAATAGAGCTTCAACAGATGGTGGAGGAAACTGGACTTTCCAATTGCGAGACATCTGCTTTTCCCTCTCAGCCAGAGCCTTCCCATTAATGTTCTTCTCCTGCTGAGCTCTGCAGGCATTTGTGTGTGCACTAATGAAGATTTACTCACCTCTGCATCCCAGATGCTTGCAGTGACTAGCGTAGCTATGGAGTTGGATCTACTTTCTGATTGATTTAGCCAATAATTATTTGATCACTTACAACCAGTCATGGGCTGTGGGCAAAGCATTTAACTTTCAGTCCAAAATGGTTAGGCAATTGTTATATTTAGACTAGGAAGAAAATGACACGTGACGTCAAAGGTCATTTGATTTGCTCTGTCCTTACACAGCAGTGTGGTGTTCATTTTACACCCTGCATTGTGACACACACCCACTATGATACATGCTATGTATGCTTCTGGATGAAGATAAGCGACTATCAGTAATGAAGGGAGAGGCACATTTCTAAATCAACGCTTAAAACCATATGACTTCTTTCAAACCTTCCTGAAACATGGAAAACTGAGAATCATCAGACATATTTGGTTTGAGACAACAAAATATTTCCTTAAATATGTTATACAAATAGAGTGGTAGTTTTTTTTTTTATATTGGCAATCTGGTAACATCAGGCAACTGCAACATCAGAAAGGAGAGTCCACCCAATAACTAGAAAATAAGATATATCTTATCTGTCAATTGTTCCCTGAACAAGTTTGCTACTATGAATGCATGTGTAGGGTAGTACGTTTCCCTTAGTTGCCAATTCCTGCTACAAAATGATAATTGATTATATTTTAATTGGAGAGCAGCAGGAGCTTACAAAGTTATACATTGTAGTTAATAATGATTAGTCACAGGAGCAGAATCTAATTAACCTCATACATTTTTTTAATTGATTGACAGCGCCACAGAAAAATTTATATAAACACTACCATTAACATAACGTGGGCTTCTAAAATATTTTCTGTAGATATGGCTTATTTCTCTTAGTGAAATAATTGGTGCCTGGAGGTCAGAAATGTTTCAAATATGCTTTGTGCATAACAACACACATCCTTGATTATGTGATAAGCAAAAAATTTTACACAAAAGTAGTACACAGAACTAGCCTCTACAAATGATTTTATGTTTTACGTGATTACAGGGTTTTGTTTAAGATGAAGAAAGCTTGTGCTAACAAACTGATCTGGTTTCTATTATTATGGTATTCCCTGAGGAGGGAAACACTGTCTGGGAATTCAACAGCAAACAGATGAGTAGCCTGAATCAAACAACATAAGCAAGCTGAAGTAAATAAACATCAAATCACAGCTACTACAAAGTTCATTACAGATGAAACATCTGTAATGGAGTGCATGTTTGCAGTATTCTTCAAAATGAAATGCTTAAATGTTGTAAGTATTAACTGATACAAATGCAATGTACTGGTCAAAGAGAGTACAAGTACTTTAATACAAGTACTATAAGGCTATACTAATGTCAGTTCAAATATTATTTATGGACAGACATGAATAACATTGTTATTTGATGTTGGTCAATGGTTGTCTATATTCAAGAAGAATATCTCTAAAATCTGATTGTAATTCTTTTACATTTATCCTAAACTAAGACATTTAAAATCAGACCTTGTTAGCCCTTTTAATTAATCTTGTTGCCAGAAAAAAAAACCATCTTTGAACTGCTGAATTATCTGACCTAATGGGAGAATCCATAACAAAAACAAGACAGGTCCCACTTCGAAACCCTGAGGAACTCCTCATCGCAGCTCTGTAGATTTGTAAATGACGGGGTAGCTGTGTAAGATTAAAGTTGACTGTTACTTTTAAATAGAAATAAAAAAAATATTTCAAAGAGGTAGTAATTTTGTAAAATATTGTATTATTTGTACAGAGACTGGAGGGTGAGGGAAAGCTACAGATTTTTAAGGTTTAAAGTTGAAAACCACAGTCTAGTCCTGGAAGAGTAAAGAGTAAATCACATTATTAAATTTATCAGAAATAATTTTAACCAATGACCATGTTAACGACACAGTATATGTGTAACATTTCATTTGATGTTGTAAAGCAAAGCCAAGGCGCCCCTTCAAACTCCACCACACCCACACATCCCACCACTTTCCTTATTCAAGAGTTGAGCAAACAATGTAATACCAGTCCTTGTAGTAAACACACTCTCCCCATTGTGTTGCCATCAGTCATACAATACCAGCGATGTTGTGTCATCTTGGTATTTAAACAGACACAGTTACATCCAAAGCTATTATCAAACTGACAGACCACTGTCAACAAACAGAACACAAGACGAAAGGAAACAAGGGGAAATTATAGCAAGAAAAAGGAACGATGAAGGGTGAGGGAGCAGTTATGTGTCACATTGGACCGAGATGAAGGCGATAGCGATGGGGCTTAAGATACAGTTGGCTTAGTCTGGCTGGGCTCCACACCTCAAGCCTTTGATGATTCCACCTCAAAGATGGCAAACAGACAAAAATGCTGGTTCATCTTTAACCACATAAATGGTGAAGACAGTAGGTCAAAGAGAAGTAGGACATTTTTACACATGGTCGTGTGCAGAAGCCCTCCCAGGTAGACAAGATGGATTAGGGTAGATGCCATTAAAGACGGCTGCTAGAAAGTATGACATTCAGTAGTGTCATATTTTTATTTGGTAACTTTTGGAAATGCAAATCCTTCACATTACGTGGGCCCACCCTGCTGTTCCTGCAGCACTCACATAAATCAGACGTGCTGTATACATTTTATGTTTGCATGGCAATCATTTGGAATCTTTAAGCTTCACAGAAAGGCTGTAAAAGTTGGAGCGCAGTGTGCATGTGAAAGTTTAACAGTAGAGCCTCAAAATTTTGTCCCTGCTTAGATAACAGTGAAACATAAGTGGCCGAACTAAAAACAGACTTGCCTGCACACACTCAAATCATTTATCCAGGAGGGAGGCAGAGCAGCCTAGAATTCCTTTAATCAAGTTGTTTACGATCCTCAGTTTGACGTTGACTCACTTGGGAAGATTTTCTCCCCTTTTAAGACAAAATGTGAAATTATATGAAATTAGAGGCAGCAGCGGGACTCAAGCACTTGTGCTGAAAACACTCCAAGCCTCAACACATATATCACTACCGCATGCAAACAGCAGAAACGGGTCGGACAAGATCGCCTGTCCTCACTGGATTTTTTTTCTTTTTTTTTTTTTTTTTTTTGCTTTCTTTATTCTCCCGCTCTCCCTGAGTGGCTCTGTGCAGTGAAGAAGAAACACAATTAGGGAAGGGGTCCTCTGGGTCTGGACTTGTCAGGAAGCACCTGATTTTCATGGCAAAACCAGGGAAGGGAAAGTCCCCTGCCTGGTGGGTGGGGCGGGCCACACAGACAGACACACACGCAATAAACTTTACTCCATATCTCATACAAACCTCCCTAAGCATGACCCCATGAACTGTGACACATTAATCTTAAAAAACCTTGTATTGTAGTTTACTTTTATGGACACTGGACTTTTCTTGCTGTATGATTGATAGCCAGTGCAAAAATGTTCATGCAAGATACAGAAAAGTAATAACCATTCAAATATTTTTAGATATTAAAAACTTTATTTATGTTTTGCTGACACTTGCTTTTGCTAATCCTTCAGTGATGAAAGTGGGAGAAAAATAAAAGCCATTGCAAAATGAATCAGAATGTGCTTTTTGAATCTGAGCCACTCCAAGAATGACTTCAGTATTTAGCAGCACAATGAAACTTCTGTGCTACCAGTTGATTTAGGATTGTATCGATCAGATAATATTATTTCTGTTTGTCTCACAGGGAAGTACTCTGAGAAAGAGAAAGATGTACGAAGAGTTCCTCAGCAAGGTCTCCATCCTTGGTAAGTGTATTTGTTAGATCGATACAGTGCCTTTTAAAAGTATTCATAAGCCTTCAACATTTTCACATAGGTCATGGACAATTTGTGAAATTGTGAGAAATATACATTCTTTTCAATTTGTTTTCTAAATAAAATTCAGAAAAGTGTGGGCTACATTTCTTTTTTAATGCTACAAATCAAAATCCAGCACAACCAATTTCCTTCATAAGTCATCAAATTTGAGTCTTATGTGTTGAATAAAATTTTTTTTCTTCTAACTGGTACAAAAAATGTGATCACATTACTTCAGTTTTAGCACCACACCGCTGACTTCCTTTTTTTGAGATTTAATTTTAAAATTCTTTGTTTTTAAATGCCTTACCGTATAGTGAGCTTCAACCCTATGGTCCTCCACATTCTCTCAAAGAGAAAACTTAAAGGTGCTCCTACTTTTTCAACCTTTGAGTCGGCTGCTCATCAGGCAGCCTGACTCACTCAACGTTTTTAAGTCCTCTGGATTGGATTGAACAAAAAACATACTGTAGGCTAGGAACAAACAAGAGATACTTTCCAGATTTTTATTCTTAAAAAACTGGAAAGCTATACAGGCTGTCTATTCACCTCTTACTTATTTATCACAAAATTCCATGGTTTGCGGTTTTAATGGGACAAAAGTGATTGAAGAAATTTACACTGACAACTCGTTTATTGTTCCTTATTTAATGAAGAATGGGTACTTTTGCACAAGCAATAATAACCTGTGGTCTAAGTTGATTGAAAAGGCCCAGCATCCAGAGTCGAGGCAGTTAAATTAACATATTATAGACTAGCCCACATAAACACAGGCATTTTCTGTCACACGGGGCCTATAGCTGAGTAAGGTCTGTGTTTACAGTCTTAATCTACTCACAGTGTTCACCCTTAAGCCCGCCACACTCTGTAATGTCTCTGTGTGGACAATTAAAGTATAGGGGGTTAGGATAAGCCTCTCTTTCCTGCTGGAATTTGGATAACACCCAGCATACACAGGCCACTGGATTTAAAGGGAAGGTGAATGAGATTCATTCTGACTTTTGAATTGAATAGCAATTGGAAGTGACGTCTCATCCCCATCCACTTGATCGTGTGTGTGTGGTGTATAGGGTAAGGCCGTGCCCCCTGTACAGAGTTATTAGCTGGGTGAGTAAACACATACACTCAATTCAGGACTCAGGAGATTGTCTCTCTGAAGTCGGCTCTTTTTATTTTTATTCTCCCTTTTTGACAGCTTTGTTGAGGCTTGTATTCGAGAACCTGCCTCCCTCGTTGAGGTAGAATACCTCTCTTCAGTCCCCCTTTCCGCCGCTTTGCCTCTCTGCTCGCCTCTCTGCTCGCCTCTCTGCTCGCCTTTCTGCTCGCCCTCTGTCAAACGCAAGAGGGACAGGGGGCGGGAGTGTTTTTGTTTGTCTTTGATTTCAGAGATAGCCACAAAATTGGGTGCAAGCCCTTGATGTTTTGGTGTTAAGTGAGAAACAACACATGTTTGTCGCACTCCCACTTAAACAGACTTCGACATCCCAGCAGTGAGGTCCCTGGATGTTTACAGCAAGCCGATCCAAATGGGTGCAGGCTCCGTGAAGCGTAAAATGTAGCTCCTTTAGTCAAGACATCTTTGTATCGTGTTACTTGCCTTGCCGTTAAGGATCACCTCTCCACAGGACCTGCTGCCTTTTAGTTTGCAGCCAGACAGAAGACATCCATCTGGGTCCGGCAGACAGCATGGCCCCACCGGAGAGGACACTGGACACCTCCAAACTGCCAGGCCTATCCTAGTTAATCCTAAATGCATACACAGTTATACACACAGATAAATAGACACAACAGGATCAGTTCGTGAGCTCATCAGGAGACAATGCTGCCAGACAAAGAGAGCCCGCCGCAGTTTTACGCCTCTAACTCGCGTCTTAGTCAAATAAAAACAGGGAATCATCTTTTCATCTAGACAAAGCCGAGGATGAGGAGTGTTTTCGCTGCAGATAAGCCACATTCCAGATGCAGATGGATAGGACTGGGGAAGATTAGCCCACACTGATCTGCTGAAGTGTGAATGAAGGATGAGATCATCTGGTCAAACATCTGTGTGGAGATACTCGGTTATTACTGGCCGGTCGTTCTTCCTTAAACATCAAATTTTGCGTGGCTTTAACCTCTTTTGGTTGAAGCATTTCTTTTCCGAGAGAGATGAGAAACTATCCACTTTGGTTTCTGTGAAATAACCAACAGCTTCTAGGAATATCCCGGGCTAACCACGTCAATGTCTCTGTGGTTGGATAGTTGGAACAACCAACTGGCTGAAAGATCTCCCAGAAGCTGAAAGAAAATACTGATTGGATTTTTATTTTTCCAGGCTTTATTCATTGGACATTAAATCCTGCTTTATTATAAAATGTTTTGGAAATATTTAATTATAATTAGCCACTATTTTTGGCCACTAATTTGCTGGTTGTAAAAGGAACTAAATAGACCTGAAGTTTTATTTAATCGGTCTAATTTCAAAAGTACTCTTTCCTCTTGAGTTTTTTTTTTTTCTTTTTGCAACCACAGACTTGTTAGTGAGATTTAATGTGATGTTCCATTCCTGTCAGAGGCGAATTTCCACCCCAGTAACAAGTTGTTAGCAGCCTCTTTTTTTCCAAAGATCTTCCTGTATTTAGGTACTTCCTGTATGTAAATTTTAGTGCATTTTTTATATTATATTAAAAAGGTTCCCATTTTCTTATCTGATTAATTACTTAATTGTCAGAATAACTGATTACTAAAATAATTAGTTGCATCCCAGAATATGTATAAAATTGCAATCACAAAGAACTTGATTTCAATATTTGGTTAGCATTATGTTTTCCCAATATTAAGCATCTTTATTATATTTTGGTTGTTGGCATTGGTCCATATGTGGCTTTTTGTAAACTTTAAGCAGGACGTTTTGTAGGTTTTTATTTTCTCTCTACAACAATAAATAGATGTGTGCTTTTCTGTTTTACTAGTTCAAAAGTTTGTTGTTTCACATCAAGTCTCAATGAAGTTTGTGGGTGCAATGTTCTCATGGTTTGAATACTTTTGCAAGGCGCTACATTCAGCATTTCCTCATACCGTAGCTTATCGCTGAGTAAAAGATTCTTTTTGGGGATAAATCATATCTCTGTCACCACAAGCCACCTTAAGTAGAACAGATTTAGGGCTCAATTTTAAGGTGTTTAAGCTCCCTGGGCCTCCATGAAACGAGGGAATAGTCAAAGGATCTGAAATGTAATGGTTCCTGATGAATAACCGGATTAGCCTGGAATGGGATTTATCCCCACAACTTCCCTGGAGAACCATGAAGGCAGCGTCTGTGAGCGTGAAACATACACTGTTTGAATATGAGTTTGTGCGTCTGCTGTTTCACAGTTTAACATGGTTTATTCACAGAGTCTTTGGATAAGTGGGAGCGCCTGACTGTGGCTGATGCTCTGGAGCCAGTTCAGTTTGAGGATGGGGAGAAGATCGTAGTGCAGGGAGAGCCTGGAGATGACTTCTTCATTATTACAGAGGTAAGGATCCATCATGTCTGCCCATTATGTTGGCTAATTTCAACGCTTTGTCTCATTTCCTCTAAAGTGTAAGTGTTGACATGTAGGACCTGAGTATATGCATGTGTCATCAGGTGGGCACAAGGGTTGACGTTCATGTCATTGAGCCGAAGCCTTGAAGACGGCTCCGCTGACATCAGAACTGATTTTAGTTTATTGCCACCAGCAGACAGATTACCTGCCATGGCCCTCCACCACAATTCCTGTGCAAAGAGCAGGCCCCCATCACAGTGCAAGCTTTGTGGAAAAGGGGCCCCTGACATGGCTTCTCAGAGGGCCCCCTGCCTGTCATTCTAACACAGTTTTGATTAACTCCATACTTGTATAGCTTTCAGCGGGGTCAGGCCAGGAGGATTCTGACCGGAGGCCTCCTGACGGGAGGGAGACCCTGCTTCTCTTTCCTCTCCTCTTTTCAGACTCTCCTGCAGGTGATGCTCACCTCATCACATGCCAGTAGTAATGTCTGTGTCCGTCGAGATTTCTTCTTAGCTTTGATTACAGTATGCAAGATTAGGTAAGGTGGAGGTGAAATGTAAGAAGGAGGCTGAATGATGTCAGACTTTATCCCATGTTTTACTGAATCAGTTTTTTTTTCTCTTCACCTGTATCCTTCCTACACATCACTCTCCCTTTATTCTACATCTCTTTTTATTAATTTTTTTCACTCTCTTCACTGTGCCTGCCTTCAACTCCAATTAGGGCTGGGCAATGTGGCTCACAAATAGTTTTTTCATACCAGATCCAATTTCCGATTTTAATAATTTTGTTTTTCACTTTCTTTTCTCTAAAAGTAAATTACAAATGACAGAAAATGTTTTCAGAAAGTGACTCTTAACATTTCTTCTGTGAAAGTGAAATATTATCATAGAGTTGACCTGAGTTCAAAGTCCAAATAAATAGAAATTGTAAAACACACGATGTTGTTCACATTGGGATTGCTGACATCACTCTGAACTACAGAAGCCTAGTGCACAGTGCTGCAGTTGGTAGCATTGTTACCTTGCAGCAAGAAGGTTCAAATCCAAGTTACATGGAGTTTGTTCTCCCTGGCCAAGGGTGGCTTCCTCTCACAGTCCAACAACATGATTTTCAGGTTGACAGATTTCTCTAAATTCTCAGTAGGTGCGCTTGCGAGCGTGTGTGCGTTTGCGTGTGTGTGTGTGTACATGTGCATGATTGTTTGTCCTCTCTGTCTCTGTGTTGCCCTGCAATGGACTGGCAATCTCTCCAGAGTGTATCCTGCCTCTCAAGAGATAATGTTGGATAATGGAATGGCTGGATTGCTCTGATAATACAGTCATATGAAAAAAGTAAGACACCCCCCCCCAAAAAAAAAAAAAGATTTTCTTCTCAATATGTAATCTTTTTGTTTGCTTCTTGCAAATAAACAGATTTAATTGCAACTAAACAGCCTTGTTTTACTAGTCAAGCAATATAAACAAAAAAATATGTACCTTTACTGAGTAAAAAGCTAGAACACCTTTTTACAGCTAGTTTTACTCCCTTTGGCTGAAACAACTTCAGTGAGGCAGACATCCACCAGCCTCTGACGTCAGTCTGTGGAAAGTTTTCCCCACTCCTCACTTTCAGCTGTGAGATGTTTTAATGTCACCCCACAAGTCCCTTACATTACCTTCTATAATCTTCTTTCTTAAGGACAGCATATTGTCAATCTTACTCTTACAGGACCTCCAGAAGTTGCCATAAAATTCACAAATCTTATTTTGACACTGACCTGTATTTGCTTTTGGCTCCAGTTCAGCCATAAGAATTGGGGAAAAAAGAATGGCTGACAGCATAATGACTGAGAAGTGCACACTCTGTTAAACTGAATGAGTG
Organism: Alfaro cultratus; assembly: GCA_903066825.1. NCBI lineage: Eukaryota > Metazoa > Chordata > Actinopteri > Cyprinodontiformes > Poeciliidae > Alfaro > Alfaro cultratus. Next base: position 77,933 of record CAEFZX010001923.1, on the reverse strand, counting down.
GCAATGAAGACCAGTTTCCCTAATGACCAACACCCAGGATGCCACATATGAACACACAACACTGAGTAAACCAGCTATTGAGGAGCAGTAAAATGAGGTTAGTAGGTTGTAATCTCACACACAATAAATTGAGCTATTTGTGAACAGTGACCACATGTAATGTTTACAGGCTGTACTTTAGCAAACATGGTGAAACATTATATTTAGCTACCACAGCGCTTGCACCCATCCATGATTTGAGCAGTGACTTTAGTGTCTGTGTCACTCCCCAACTTCTCCTTGTTTTCCTGTTACTCATGTTCTTTAAAGAATGCTAGTACCCAAATAAATGATGATTTAAAGGCTATCAGAAATCTGTAAACCTAGGCTAACTAAAGCAACAACTTGCTATTAGTTGATTGTTATAAAAATCGAAGTTGAATTTTATTTTAATTTCACTTTACTAATAGACTTTTATATATACATTAGTTAGGAAAATGTTACAATTCCTTTTCCGAACCTGTTCTTCCTTGAACACATTATTGCTTCCATAAAAAGCAAAATATTTAATCTAAATTAAACTCTGCAGTCTTCATACTTTTTCTCAGTTGCACACTTTACAACCACAAGCTTTGTGTTTGGATTTTATGTGATAGAGCAACACGAAGCAGTCAGGAGGCCCAGGGAGCTGAAGATCAGGTTGGAGAATCGATAAGTAATCTCCTGTGTGGTCAGGGATAGCTGGTCGGGGTTGATGGGAAGATGACTAGAGCAGATTATAAGGCAATCCTGCAGAAGACTTGTGACTGGGGCAGAGATTCACTTTGCTGCAGGACAACAAGACTAAAGATACGATCTGAAGTAATATGGAATAGTTCAGATTGAAGCAAATTCATGTGTTAGGTTGACCCAATCAAAATCCAGAGTATTTTGGGAACTTATTGGGATTCTGTGGCAACACTTAGGATCCTCTCCTTTAAATCTAAATGAACCTGAGCTATTTTGTGAAGGAGAATGAACAAAATTGTCAGCCTGTAGATGTTCAAAGAGAGCAGAGACATTGCAGCAAAAGTATTTTCTCCCAAGGGTTGTCTACATTTATGCACAATACTTTTTGGATTTGTATTGACAAAAAATGTTGAAAATAATTATTTTCCTCCAACCTTACAGTTACTTATGCTCTGTGTTGGTCTTTTACTTTAAATGTCAAGAAAGTGCATTGATGTGTGTCATAATGCAAGAGTATTTGGGAAGGTTTTAGCTGAATGAGTGCTTTAAACTTCCTAACATTGTATTTCACCAGCTGGTCGTGTCTGAGGCCTCCAAATTTAGCTGCAGACATCCCTCAAAGGTCAGTTTGACTCTGCAGAAAATAGAAAAAGAAAAAAAAAAACAATCAGCTTTGCATGACTCACCGATCTGGGAGTTTGTACATGCCAAAAGGAGAAAAATATGTTGTGGACTGAGGGGAATAAAAGATGGACATACAGTAAAAGTGGGAGCAAAGAGGCAATGCGTTTTCCGACTCAACAAACAAGTTTTAGCTTGTGCTTATCACAGATCAGTTGCTCTTATCATTAAGGACGATGACTACATTTTATACAAGATTTATCGCTGTTTCCCACCTTAAATCTTTTAGGGCCTGTACACACCCACTGTTTTTCCACCTACTTTTGCGCCCAGTAGTGGTTCGGTTCTGTTTGTAACCTCATGTCTCAAGGCAGCCCAACTTTCCCAGAGCGCCGTGGACTGGGCTGGAATGCGTGTTGCTGACTTTCACACGGGGTCAGGAGACCCAGCCTCCCGGGAGGGGAGACGAGAGAGAGCGAGGGAGACAGACAGAGGCAGAAAGGGATGAGTAAAAGAGGGCAGGACGTGTGGGCAGACCGCAAAATAAAGGAGGATTTTGAAAGTGTGACTAATTGCAAGAAAAGCTCCCTACAATCTCACCAAATTCTCCCTTTTTCTGTCTTCTCATGTGCATATATTATGGTTGTATTGCTATTTATATGACTGCAATGCCTTTGCTCATACCTCCCTTGTGTCCTAATCTGTCTCCTCTCACTATTATTTGTAAATCAGCGAAAGAAAAAAAAAACACCATTAAATACATACTGCTTTAAAAGAAGGAGCTTATAGAGACATCATGTTTTTGTGGCCTGGATGGAAGATTGAGGCTTTAATGAAAGAGGACATGTTTACATTTTATTCTCACGCTGTACAAACAAGCCCTCACAGGCTCCAGGGACCACGAGGTGTCGAATCTCAACTTCCTTAACATCAACCACTTCTGCTACTTTTTTTTGCCCTTCTTCTTCTTCTTCTTTTTCCTCTTCTTCTGTGGTTATAAATGGAAGCCTTTTCATTTTAGAATACAAATAAAGTAATCCTTAATCCTTATGCAAGGTAAGGCCATGGCAGCATTATGCTGGGTAATGACTGAGTTTAGCAGAGATAGGGGAAAGAGTTGGAGTTGATGGGAAGACAGACAGAACTACTTTCAGGGCGGTCCTGAAAGAAAACCTGTAGGAGGTGGTGCTGATGTGACAAAATGTGTAAAAGTTAATAAGGTGTGAATACTTCTCCATGGACTTTGTACTTTTGTGCCTTATATTATGTATGCTACCCTGTGATTTCACATGGTTAAATTGTTTAATTCTTAAAAATATTAAAATAATGAGTTGGCTACAAAGCTTTGTTTTGAAGTAAAAGTGTAAACTGGCTTTACATGTTTAAGGATGTTGTTCAACTGGAAGTTGGTTCTGAGTCTCGAGTCTTTTCCATCCACCTTATGATGAACTCCGACCAGCCTCCCAACAATGCCTCCCCACAGCATGGTGCTGCCACTACTGTGTTTCAACGTGGAAATGATGTTTCCTCCCACACACAGTGTTTTGAAATCACGTGAACACTACTTCATGTTGATCCATCACATAAAATCCCCCAAAATATACTGATGTTTGTTGTTATAATGTAATTGAATGTGACAATATTTAAGTATCTATATTTTTATTTACAAATATGAAGTTAGTTCAGTAAAATAAAAATTATAATTTTCTTTTAAAAGTCATGATGTAAATAAAACACAGAGGTTGTAAAGGTAAGACATATCATGAAGTTATCTTCTCTGCTCATATATTTGCCCTCGTCTCCCCCAGTCATCCTTCTAAACAGTATTTCATAAGCTGTCTCACATTTGTCTTTTGACCTCCCACAAGAGTAATCACACTGACGGGATTTAAAGGGTCCCTGTGGGTCACGCAGAACAAAGACCCTCTGTGGATTTCCAACAGCATATATCATCTGCTGTTCGTCTGTATTCCAAACCTGTTTCCTGACGTGCGGTTCAGCTGATGCCTGATTTAAGTAAGGGCAGATCAATGGAGTTCATAAAGCAGGTCATTTTTATTTGAGGTTTTCAAATCGAAAGGCGGTTCGGAGGAAGGTAAAGATTACCAGGTCCTAACGGAGTAAAACTATTTTTAGAATTGCTTTAGCGTAGTCCTCAGGCGTGGATGGAAGAGAGCAAATTTAGTTAGAAACGGTGCTGCTTGCAGTCTGTGAGCTGTGTGTGTTTGAATGAGAAGGTGCAGACACTCCTGGTGCTGGGTGGCCCCATGAACAGGCTATTCCGGATATCACCTTTCTCCATCTCGGCCTGTGCCCCTGTCTGTGTTTCTCTGAGCGCGTTGGCGTTCCAATGCTTCTCCTACAAGCAAGCTGTTACATTTTGACTTGTCATCCAAAGTTGATTCATTACCTTCTGCTTGTGGCTTATTTATTTAAGTGCTGATGCATGTGAATATGTATTTCTGTGCATGAGCTGTTACAAAAGACTTGCTGAGGGACAGACGGCCACTTGTCACTTATTTAATTGGCGTGAACTCTTTATTCACTTGTGTTTCCCCGTTATTTTCTGTTTGTTTTTCTTTATGCCTGACCTCTCCTGCCGTCTTTTGTTGTCAGCGGTCTGGAGCGGCCTTTGTTAGGCAGGCAAAGCTCTTAAATGTTTATAAAAGAAATATCTGTGGAGCAGAGCACTCCCCCTGAGGTGGTACAGTATGAGATGGTTATCTAGACCACACTGGATGAGGCCTGTTCTTGAACAACTGTTGTTGCAGCGCTGCACTGTCTCACTCTCTTTGTTTGGACATGAATGGAAAGGAGAGTATTACAGTGGTTGTAAACACAGGAGCGCTACCTTCCAGCTTATTCATTTCTCCTTCAGCTTGAAAAAGATCCAACTGCAATCTTACAAATGCAGTTTATAAGTAAAAAAAAAAATAGTACTTGAATGGGCTAAAAATGTGAAGAAACAATAAGGGGAGTTAAATAAAGTTAAATAAACAGCAACTGTGAAGTAATTTTAGGACACATCAGTGGCGCAGGGGTAAAGCATGACCCATGTATGGAGGCCTTGGTCCTCGACGCGGCTGTTGCGAGTTCTAGTCCTGGTCTGACCTTTGCCCCATGTCTTCTTCCTCTCTCATAACCCACCTTTCTGTCTAACAAGAGCTAAATAAAGGCCAATAAAACTTAAAACAAACAAACTATGAAGTACTGATGAGTAGTTTTTAATCTCGAAACAAAACCACAACCAGGTGTTAACCAGCAAAAAAGAAATGAGTATATTCATACAGCTCATCACCTGCTTGTCTAAAATGTTAATGTAACAAAATTTCTAAATCCAGTTTGATTTTCTTCCAGGTGTTAACTCCATTCATCTTCCCCTCAACGCTAACCTGATTCCCTCGGTATTCTAAATGAAAGCCTCCCCACAGCATGATGCTGCCACCTCCATTGATGTGAAGTGTTATTTTTTCTCCATATCCAGTGTTTTTAGAATTTAAGCAAAACAGTTTTAACACTCTCCTTTTCCTGGCTGATTAGATTCGTTATCAGATAAATCACATTTTATCACATACAAGTCGTCTGAATAAAGTTCCATATGAAGACACTGACACTGTTGCAACGTGTTGCATTGTCAACATGGTAACTGCACAGTACAAATTTTCCAGCACTGATTTGAAAAGGGGATTCGCAAATTACTCCTTGCTTGAAATACTCTGCACAGCTCATTTCTATCGTAAACTCACAGAGTCACACACATCCTTTTGGTGAAATACAGTCTCACCTTTGTCTGCCAGCAGTGAGTAGCTGGCAGTTTGAGGGGGGTTCTCATTAAGCCTCATTATATTCATATTTAGCATTATTAGCCTGGTCAGCGACCAGGAGCACAGAAAGCAGAACGGGATTAGAAACGTTTGAGGGATTGCTGGAACAATCAACTCTGTCTTCTAAAGCAGTCCAAGACAAGCCGGGAAGTTCCCGTCCTGATTTTTCTTTTCTTTTTTTTCTCTTTTTTTTACCTGCCATCAATTACAGCAGCTCTTTAAACGTCGCATGTTTCGAAATTACCGCTGAATATGCTTGCAAAGCATGCATCGAGTGCAGCTACAAACGTGTGTCTGGGAGATTGTGGAAAAACATACATTTTCAGGCATGTAGTTTGAAGTTTGTTAACAGCTGCAGGACTAATCCTTTGTTGGCCAAAATAAATCCAAATAATTTCCCCTTCCCTTTACTTGTTAGATGAATCACACACTCAATCTTCCCACAACAACAAAAATGCATGATGAATGTATGCATCACCTGCAGTTGTTACACTCCAAAATGCTTTTTTGATTCAGAGTTTTCTAATATTAGCTCAGAATTTAGGTGTGTGCATGTGTGTGTGTGTGTGTGTGTGTGTTCAGTGTTTTGGGGGTCATTTAAGGACTTAAAGCTCCTCTTTGTTGGACAACACAGCAATTTCCAGTTCACGGATTAATTCTGATTTAGAGGATTTCGTGATGGAGACAGTGATGACTCACTTCATCCCCAAGTGGGCTTAGATGTTTGTGTTTATTATTCAGTGGAGGAATCAGGGCAGAGATAACGGATTTTTCTGTCCTGTCCCGTCTAGGACGTTCCTGTCCGTGTGCGTCCCACAGCACAGACGGCTAAATCCAGTGCACCTGTGCAGAGGAATTTTCTCCTCAGCCTAATCCTTCTCATGATTTTCAGTCTCCTATCCACTTTTTCCACAGTTTTGCTTTTCTTTTACATAGCTGAGAACCTTTCTGTTTCTGTGTGTGCAGGGAATAGCCTCTGTTCTGCAGCGCCGATCTGACAACGAGGAGTATGTCGAGGTCGGACGCCTCGGACCCTCAGACTACTTTGGTGAGTGTTGTCTTTTTAATTACTTCCTCATATTTAGAGCTTTTTTAGAAATGCACCAATTTGAGCATTTTTTACTGATATCTAGGCCTATGATGAGAACCAATTTCTATTACTCTGTGTGGAATTAATTTATAAAATAAATGAACTTTTTAGTGATGTTTTTATTTGCTGAGATGCATCTGTCTGATTTTGGCCTTCCACTCCTGTTGCATCCAGGTGAGATCGCCCTGCTGCTGAACCGTCCCCGGGCAGCCACCGTCGTCGCCCGCGGACCCCTCAAGTGCGTGAAGCTGGACCGGCCCCGCTTCGAGCGCGTGCTGGGGCCGTGCTCCGAGATCCTCAAGAGGAACATCCAGAGATACAACAGCTTCATCTCCCTCACCGTGTGAGAACTCGGCCCATTTATCCCCACTCCACCAGCAGGGGTGTGCACCATCATCAGCAGCATCAGAGGTTAAACGCGAGGGTTGGGATCCAGGGGGAGTGCTGGGACACAGGGTGAACAGCAATTTTAAATACAAATTGACACAAAAAGCTTGTTTCCTACTTTTACTTCTTTCAATTTGCGTTCTTTTTGGGTTTTTTTTATCTTGTGCACTTTGACTCAATCTACTTGTCATGTAGCTGTAAAAGTCAGAAGAGGACAGAAACCATTTAAATAATGATCTAATGAGTCACTTTACGATGCACGGGGGACTTGCATAAAAATGGTGTTTGCACTTTGATGTATTTTACGGCGCATGCGGACACATTCAGGAATCACGGAGGAAGTGAAGTCATGTTTACGCACAGCGTCAGGAAGTGGGTACACATTTCTTTGCTCGCTGGTTGTTGTTGCTTTTTGATGCCTTTTTATTTGTATTTTTTTATTTTATCTCTGCCTGTGCGTTGCATCTTTTCTCGATCAAAACAAACACGCACTACACAGGTCTTTGTTCCCTGAAATGTACTGTAGTCAGAGAGGTATGAAGAAAACTTTTGTTGGCTGTTTTAATATTTTCTTTGCATCAAAAATATTATCAGGTTGAAGATTGTTAGATGTAGCTGGGGGCTTACTTTGTAGATTTTTTTCTTGCTAACATACACAACAATAAAGACCATTAAATTTGTGTTAAAATGTACTGTCTGTGCATCCAAAGAGTGATGCAGCTCTTTGATGCACTGGTTTTCCTAACTCTAGCAGCTATTGGGGCCAATTTGACAGAATGGTATGGATAATTACTGTCAGACTCTGCAATGTAGAAACATATCGTTTTTGTACCTACTTTATCTGTTTTGCTGCTCGCGCAGTTTTTTTCAGTTGGTGATCTCTTGCTCTCTGGGCCTGTTTAAAACCATGCAACCACTTTGCGGAGCTTGGATCTGAATTTTAAAGCTGAATTTTACTTCCCACATCATCTTGCTCAGATTAACTTGGATCATCATCCATCCGTCCTTGTCACAGTTCCAGGTGTTTTAATCTTTTTAATTATTACTCTCACTGCAGATGTGGGCAAGTCGAGGCAAGAAGCTATTAACTTGTAGCCATTTCCTGAATTAGGAAGATCAACACACATCATACAGGCACACACCAAGTGATTCCGAAACGAATTTTGAACATGTCACACTGTGTGAACTTGATTATATAAAAGGTTGTTGGTAACAATGCCGTTCTGTACGACGGGAGATGGCAGACTGCAGGGCTGCTGCAAATGCAGAATCAAGGCAGAAATGGAAAGTTTTGGATGGGAAAGCACAGTTGGATTCTGGACAGAAGGAGTGGAGAACGAAGAAAAGAAGACATTGTGGAGGCACCTATTACTTTCCTACACGAGAGGAATAGGAAAGTAATAAGCTTTTATAAATTTCCCCTTAAAATTTCAAACACTGACTAATATTTTTTGTTAGTCAGCTTTGCCCCTTGAAAATCGCCTTGAAAGCCCCCTTTGAATGATATTCATGTAATTTTGATTTTGAAGTGTAGCTGAGAAAAATATGCTCTGTTTCTTGTCATATTTATTCCCCAGAGGCTATCCCTTCACTTCTGAGTCACATCATATTTATTCCCCAGTGAAACAAGATTACTTTAGAGACATTCTTGTTATCTTAAAATATGCGGAAACAAATAATCAAACTTTTGGATTCTTGAAACATACTTTTCCCCCCCCTACTTATAATAAATGTACTCAAGTTTTATTTTCTTCTAAATTTTGAGTGTGACATTCACTTCTAAAAGAAAAGATTTTTTGAAGAATTTTCTAACACTATTTTTTTGGGGGGAAAAAACCCCACATTTATTACACCTTTTACTTGAATGGTCTGAGCAGTGTTAAACTGGAAGTTCATCTTGATCAATATATTAGTTGCTGGAGCCTGAAGATGTCAGCTCTGTGAAGACGGTAATAGCATCTTCTCAATTTGATATGATTACCATTTTCCCCACTTCATGAGAAACTGCAGCCCAGCTACATCACACTTTTGATACACAGACAGTACTTGTTGAGAGCACTTCTTCATTCCTGTTTTTAGCTCTTCTGTCAGGTTAGTTGAAAATTTACAAAAATATGTAGAGATTCTAACGTTTCTGTGAGCTGTTGTTCTCCAAAGGTTCAGTGGTGTCATCTCGATGCGACCAAACCTTAAAGGCTTACACCGTCTCAGGACTGAATAAAGAAATCTGCTTGTTTTTGAGGTGATTTTGTTTGATGTTTTAGTACTTTAGCATCACTTTCAAGTTTAAAACGTTGGGTCAGCACTGTAGTCTGATTCAGATGTTTTGAAATGTTCTCAATAAGAGAAAGTTGAGAAAACTAAGAACTTGTGTTGGTTTCCTTTGATCTACAGTTCTGTCAGCGTTGCACAACTGACCCGATGTAAAAATGGGACCTTAAGAAAAAGAGTCTTTCTGTATTTCTCTTCTGTGTATCTTTTTTTTCCAACTATCAAACCATCTTGAGCAAATAAAGATAAGCTTCAGAAACTCTTTTGATTTGACGTTATTTTCTTCTTGGTCTTTTTGGTGTGACTTTTCCTCACATTCTTTCCTCCCGTTTATCCCAGCTTTTGGCACCTTCTCCTCCTCCCCTGACTGGACTTAGTTCCTACTCTTTTCCTTACCTCACCTCATATTCTTGACTCCACATAACCTCTGTTAGCTGTTGTATCTCTGATAATTTTCCTTCTCTCTTCTGCTTACCTCCTCAGTCACGTCTCTCATATTTCTTCCTATGGGCTTCTCCCTCTTTTTCCCACCCTCCACTCTTGTCTTTTGTCTTCTCTCTGTCCTCCTCCTTCTCACATTAAGCCAAGTGTCAGTCATCCGTCATAGTGGGGCTGTCAGAAAGACTCGGAGCCCCTCCCAGGCGGTTTACACCACCGTGGACTAAAGCCTCTGCAGCTTTGACACATTCCTCTTCATCTTAATGTCCACTAAATCAACTGAGGAATGTGCCCCCAACTCGCTGACATTGAGTTTAATACTCCCCTTGCCACACAGGCACAACTTCTTTGCTTTCACAATGTACGCTAACAGACCTTAACAAGTTTGGGTTTTTCCTCAGGTTGGTGTCAAGCTATTCATTCAACATTTTCTGATTGCAAGTTTGGTCCTTAAATGTCTTGCCCAAGGACAAAATGATTGAGAGAGAAAGAGCCGGCATTCAAACCAGCAACCCACTAGTTACAAAAAGCTCTGCCATTTCCTGAGCCACTCCCACCTCTGAAGAAGAAAGTCCAGTCATAGGCTTTTGACCTTGAGCTCAAGCACATTGAGCTCAAGGTCCAACACAGCTGTCCAACACAGCTGGACACTTACCCAAAATCCACCAGCGACTCCATCTCTAACTGGCTCACAAAAGCCAAATTGAAGGTATTAGTGGGGCCTAGTCAAAGTACAGACTTAAATCCGACTGGTATTGAAAACTTTACAATATGTCTTCATTAAAACAATCCTGCACATAAGAGTGGATCCATTTTCATTAAGCAAAGCTGTTCATTAGGCTTGGAGGGGATTCAAGCCTAATGGTTTGGATAGATTTCTTCTGTCCTTTTTCATTGTTAACAGAAATAATCATTTAAAAGTGCATCTTGTCTAGTTGTCTGTGTCTGGAAGATCTTTTTCACAGTACTCTACATGAATGACTGGAAAACAATAAATGAGATTGTTGCTGGGTTAAAACTTGACTAAAGTTATTGTGAGGAAATGGAAATAATGAATTTAGCTACCAGATATTTTAGGCTCTTTGGTTGACCTCAGGACAGATGCAAACCAACCATTTCACAGCCCAGCCTGCTGACAGCTCACTAAATCCATTCATTTTGATTCAAAGTTCTGGAAAAAGCATGAAACTGAACCTGATAAGTACCACAATTATTCAAGCATTTACCGAAGAATGCAGCATTTGTGTGACAGGGTACGCCTAAATTAACAAAAGAGGAACTGGTCACCTAAGCCTTCCCTTTTGTATGTGTGTGCGTGTGTGTGTGTTTGCATACGTGTGTGTGTTCAGAGTACCAGATTAGACACGGCCATTACCGAGCCATCCTGGGTGGGCTAGCTAAGGACAAATCTTGGCACTGTCACATGTGTAGTGTTATGAAGCCCTGACACGATGGAACAGAGCCAGTATAGGAGTAAACACAAACACACTTTCAGTCTGTGCTGCTTTTATATTAGATCACTTGGTCCTGCTGCAGAGGTTCTCAATGGCACGCAACTCTCCATGACTTCATTGGAGTATAAAAAAAACAAATAGCAGCTCTAGAATCTGTACAACAACCACAGTGCAGTGCAGAGTTGTTGGTGAAAGGTGGTTTCCTTTTCTGTGATTTTTTTTTTTTTTTTTTTTTTTTACAAATAAAAATCTAAAAAATGGGAAGTGTGTTTGTGTTCAGCTTTTCTGAGGCAAATCTTTGTTTAACAACCCTGAGCTGCTGCTACCAGCTTCTCAATTAGATTTACGTCTTGACTTTGAGTAGTCAGTTTTGAGACCTTAATACATCTTTAAGTCATTATTGTACCTGTGATTGCATGTTTAGTGGCAGAAGGTCAATATCCAGCCCACCTCAAGTCTTTTGCATTCTCCCACTGGAGAATGTTGGGTATAATGCAGTGCAGAGGGCTGAAAATAAAAATGTACTAACTTTTTCTGATTATTTGTGAAAAACATGCATTACTTTGTGTAGGTCAATCACATAAAGTCACCAAAACAAATTGAAGTTTGTGGGTAAACTTTTAAGAGATACTTTTATGATGCCAAGTACTGATGGTCTTGGTATCTACTATTACTTAAACCTTTCCCACCTCTTACGGAGTTCCATATTCACACTCACTGAAGAGTAAGTCTGCTGACTCCTTGTATCTGAAGATCTGGACGAGACTTGAGGATGAGGACAGAGTTAGAGGAGGCAATGAGCAATCAAGAGACAGAAGTGAAAGATCACACAAGCTTCACTGTGGGACCCATTACAATGGCTTCCTAGTTTTTTATGAACTCCTCTGAGAGTAACTCACATAAGCGCCTTAGAGTTTATCCCGACATGGAAACATTTTCCCCACTCATTTACAGAGTGGGTTCTCGTGCACATCCCTCCAAATTCCAAGTTTTATATAACGAGGGCCTAAAATTTACAAGATTAACTATCCGGGAGGAATTTAGTGTTTTTTGTGCATTTTTTGTATAATCCCACACACTCTTTTTATGAGAAGATATTTAAACCTGGCACAGCGCCATAGGGTGTGTTAGCATCATCACATCCCCCCATGTCTTTTTCTTGACTCTCCCTCTTTTGTTTTCTGCCCTCTTCGCTTGCTCTCCGTGTTCCCACAGATGCCACCTCTCCTCCATCTCCCCCTCCTCTCCACCAGAGGGATTCAGGCTAATTAAAATGCTTGGTGATCTCCATTGTTTCTCCCTGCTTTACCCCTTTCCGTTTCAATCCCCCCCACCCCAACCACCTGCGCTAATGATCGACTCTGATACTCAGCTGTCAGGATATATTGGGTGTGGCGACCTGTTGGCTTCAGAGCCGGGTTTAGCCTGGTTTAGTTGAAAAATCTCAGTCCAGCGGCGTCCTCTTCCTCTGCTGGGTCCCCAGTTCTAATTCTCAGCTCTAATCGCGACCTTCTCAGGTCAAAGGCCACCACCAAGGCTTGTCACAGGTGGTTGAACAACAGTGAGGTTGATAGGATTGAGACTTTAAGGATGAGCGAGGCAATATCAAGAGGAGAAAAACTCCAAACTGAGTTAAAAAAAATGTCTCTACAGCGAAAACATAGATAGTTATTTAGTTGTGTCGGTATGTCTGTGGAAATAATATAAACATATTCAATAAACCTTAACATTGTTCACAAACTTCCCATAAAAGGTTCCATTCAAAAATCCTGCTGCAGTATCATCAGTACAGAAGTTAAAATAGTTTATATTTTTTTCATTTTTTATTTTATTAATCTTTATTTTACAAGGTAGGATGGTTGAGAACAAATTATGATTTTCAGAGACGATCTGTAATCGTAACATAATTTTGTAGATTTCTCATTGAGCTTATAACTTCCATCTTTCTGTTGCATTGTTTTTAAATATTCTTGTGCATAGTAAAAAATAACCCTGTCTATTTTACACTGCATATTCAAAGGAACAACATTATTAAACCAACACAACATGGCAATAGATGGATTATCAAGAAAATTAAGAAAAACTTGTAAAGTCTCATAACCTAGAACTAAATCTAGTGCAAGCAATTCTTAAAAATTTTTTACCTACATGCGAAAACCCCATGTCTGGTGGAGAATTAACACTAAATGTTCCTCATGGTTAAACATGGTGGTGGCAGCATCATACTGTGGGGATGTTGTTCTTCAGCGGGAGCAGGAACTCTGGTCAGAGTCTTTGATGCGATGGATTGATCTAAATCAATACAATATGATTCTGGAAGAAAACCTGGAACCTAAATGGTCCTAAAATGTAATCAGAGCTACAAATGAATGGTTACGTTTAAAACGTAAGGGGGCTCAATTACTCTGCAAACGACCACATCTGCCCACTTGCTGAAATTCTGGGTATTTTTGTTTTGGTTTTAGACATCCGTGTCACTTAGCCTGTTTCTAAATTGCTTGAAGAAATATTTCAAATTTTAGTGACGCAGCCATAAAGGTGTTTCTCTGACTCTGGTCAATGTAAGCAATTGCAGCTGGGAATCAGATATAGGGAGTAATTTTTTCCCCACTTCCTGTTAGCAAACTCACCCCACTGAGGCACATAAAATAAATTAAAGACTAGAAACAGAGGGAAAAAAAGACAAAAAGAGAAAGCTGCAAAAAAAGAGAAATGGATGCGATACCATCTGTTTGTTATTCTGCTTTTCTTTCCCAAGCTTGTTATCGTTCCTCATTTCCTGCTGGACGACAAGTAAATAATTCACATGTATACATGTACCAACACTGAGACTGGGCCTCCCCATCTTGCCTCAGTTTTGGCCTCAGTTTCAAAGCTATTTCCCAGTCAGCGGAGCCTCCAAACGACGTGTAGAGAAAACAAACCGAATGTTCCCCCGACATTCTGCATCGCCGAGGCAGACAGACAAAAAAAAAAAAGAACGAATCAGAAGCAGCTTTCAGAGTAAGATATTCCATCATGCACATGATTCTGCAGTCTCCTGCCTACATCGATCCAAACCCAGAACAATGCATCTCTTCAGTCGGGCTCTGACTTCACTCCCAGGGGAGGCAGTTCAGCGGTTGTCTCAGTTATTTCTTTTTTCCCCTGCTGCTGCGTACAGATCGTAAAAAGTGCTCACACTCTTTTTCTAATCACATCAGGAAGATGAAGGAATGCAATGAAAAACAAACAAGCAAAAAAAACAAGTCCCTGCTGAGTTGTTAGGATAATGGTCATAAAGGCTGACTCAGAAGATGATATATTCTAGAACTTGATGTGATTTACATCCTAATTTTCAGATTTACACTCTTGAAGCACCTTGGCTTTCCAAACCACTTGTCTGCTCTTGCTGATTCTCCAGATTGAATCGGATACAGTATATCTTTACTGATTGATGCATAGAAGTTCAGCCCCAACAGGAACTCCCACATTTCAGGGATAATTAAGCATGAGTGCTTCACCTCCCCTCCCAACGCCTCTGAAAACCTTCATCCTTCACAACACCACCTCTCACAAGGTCAAAGCAAAAAGCTGTCAAGTGTCTCTTGACAGACATCCACACACCCTCTGTTTCCTCCTCAAGTGTCCAAGAATCTGTCCAGCATCCTCCGCTGTGCCCAAAGCAGCGCTCCAGGTACTGGGGCAGCAGGTGGAGAAAAGAGTGAGGGTGGCCCACCTATCCCTGAAACCCCGCAGGACCCATCGGAGGGGTGACCCAGATCTACCCTAAACCCCGATGGAATGTGTGGATTTGACTGAGAGCTGTAACCAAAGAGCACTCTCTGCCATCTTTAAGCCCATAATGGAGCCACTTCCTGCTGATAATCACTTTGTTGTGATCTCTCTCTTTAGTCACTTCATCTTGACTTGTAGAAAATGAGAATAGGGAATATCCTTTTATGGTTTTTATTTAATCCATTTCATACTTGTTCCAGCTCATCAATTAAGTTTTAATATCGGACTAAGTTATCCTGAATAAATGCAAATAACTATTTGAAAAAAATAAATAAATACTGTCCAAAATAAGCTGCCGCCATGTGAAAAACTAATCAGCCACCTTATTAATCTTAATGAGCCACATCCAGGTTTAAGAAATCACGTCGGACATGTTAGCCTACTTCATGTCCGACGACATGAAGTAGGCTAACAGATGTCAAAAAGCAGCCCATCAAACTTCAGCCTACGGAAATTCAAGAACAGACAAGAAACAGAGTCTGCAAGAGGCTAGAAAGCCATGTTTAATACTTTGGGACTCCAGGACTCCAGAGTGAGTGGCATACTATCCACAAACGGTAGAAACATGAATCAGTGGTGAATCTTCAAAGCAGTATATTGCCTACCAAAATGACTTAAAGAGAAAGTGAGCAAAATACCAGCAAATGTTTTCCAAAATAACATTAAAAAAACATGATGATCCCCTAGACTGATGGGAAAATATGGAATTGATAAGACAAAGGTGGAACTTCTATGTCTAAGAATGCTTTACTTTTTCAGGTCTGTATCATAGGAAATCATGAAGGAGTGTGCACATCCATCGAGTTTTGGTTAGGAGAATGAGCCAATTCATAAATAAATAAATAAATAAAGGCCTATTCAAAGTCCAGACTTAAATACAGTTGTAGATGCTTTTGCACAGCCTTCATGCTTGAAACCACCCCTCCCCAGCAAGGATGAATTAAAATAATCCTGGAAAAGAGAGGAGGGCACAGTTCCTCCACAGTGACATAAAAAACCCAAACCCAGTGATTAGGTTTAGGGAGCAACTTTTCTGGAAAGCTTTTGTTTCCCCTGGAGAAATCATTATTTTAACAGTACTTTATACACTGTAGTTATAGTAAATTCTATTCCAATGCTACACTATGGATTTTATCAGTAAACCAAAATGGAGTTTACCATTCTCACAGAATCCTAAAAAGTGGGATTCATGGTCTAGTCTAAGTTCTTATTGATTCTAAATACCACGAACAGACTCAAACCGGATCATATGCGCTGGGCATCTTTTACTGAACCAGCTTACTTCAGTTCCTTTTATGAGGACCTTAAATAGCTGCTGTCTGACACTTGGATATACACATTAACCAAATCAGCTCATGACCTGGGAAAATGAAACATTGTTTTGACTAGACTTAAGTTTCCACAAAGACGTTTTGAAGTGTATTAGAGAAAAGCAGAGAAAAAAAAAAATTAAGTTTGAATCCAGAGAAGGCAGACCTCGCTACACCTTGATGACAGAATGGATTTCTGTCAAATAAAACCTAAAATATTTAGTTTTTCTAATGCACGTCCTCCAATGAACTCCATAGTATGTATTTTAAAGTACACTTGTGCCTGCATCGGCAGCTTCTACTAAAGACAAGAATGCCAGAAAAAGTCTTTACTGATCCCAGAGGTTGGATCATAGCTGCTACTGCTTTTATGGCCTCCAATAATAACAACAATAAAAGCACCAAAGACCTTCAATAATTATTTTTTAAAAGCAGCAGTGGTGCTGTTTTCAGAGCAGCTACCTGGGCAGGGGGTTGAGGGATTACATTAGCCTCAGTTAATCATTAGCATGATGCGTGCGAAACAGCTTCACAGTACGGCCCGTAAAGTAGGAAGGGGTTTCTCTCCTGGAGTCTAAGTGCTTTTTGAGCTAAGTTTGGTGTGGTTGCCATAGGAGTTGCAGTGTGTTGAGGAAAATCTCTGTTTAACTCTCTTGCGAAACTGCCTCCATGCACGTTTGGTGCTGATGCTGAGGACATAAAGCAACCAACTTGGAATCTCAAGACGTCTTTGAATCCAACCATTCCCAGTCTCTTTACCCCATTCTGTTTTTCAGCTAAGTCATCTTCATTCCTCTGTCCCTTAAACCAAGCTTAGAAATCTTTTTCTTAATCCCATATATCACCACCATCATCACAACCATTTCTATGGGTCTAATGCCCTCGATTTAAAGTCAAAAAAATTGTGCCTATATTATAGCAAGTGAAAGACAAGTAAAATGAAAGTTAAGAAGGTGGAAGCCACACTTGTAAATTGGAGTAATCATGAGCTTATAGTCTCCAAGTAGACCACAGAGGTCAGCTTTGTGTGCCCCCTCTGAGCTCGTCTGTCATGTATGGATGTGAAGATGGCATTTCATTGGGTTTGTGGACAATCCCTTTTTCCTGTGCTGTATTTATTGCATCCTCAGGAACGCTCTCCCATGAACTCTACATCTTTTTTTTTACCCTCTGTATTGGTTGCTTCTTGTTTTGATGAGTTCTCTTGATGTAAACTCTTGCAAACTGTTAGGTATTTATTATGAATGTTTCCTTGTATATGTTTAATTCTATAAAGCATTCTCCCAGGGCCAGATAATGTAAGGCAATAATGGTCCACAACTTTCCCATTGGCACTGGTAAAAGAGCTTGCTACCATTTGCTTATAGGTTGAGCTATAAGCAAACTTTCCCATTGGCACTGGTAAAAGAGCTTGCTACCATAAAGTCTGGACTCTACTTATAGACTTCTAATTTTCCTCTGTCCCCTGAGACTCCATCGAGACAGGGCAGCTCTATGCTTTCTGCCATTTCCACATTGTCCTGTCCCAGCTTTGATGTTCGCCCCGCCAAGAACCTGATTTGTGGGTTAGCCACGTCCTCCCCTGTACTAGCCTCCGAACTCACCCGATGCCAGGACACACTGGGAGTTCCCAGAGTTTCGTTGGAGTTGGAGGGGGGGAGAAGGAGGAGGGGGATTTGGGTCAGACCACCGCAGAGTCGGGGAGACCCCTGTCTTCCTCCTCGCCGGTTCCCATCGCTCCCAACACAACGCACACATGTTGAAAAGGTCAGGTCTTGATAGACAACAGAGCACCGGCAATTACACTGCTATTTCTTAGAGGCTGGAAGTCCCCTGTTTCATGTGCGAGAAAGTGTATGCGTGTGTGTATGTTTGTGTGTGCAGTAAGAAAGAGTTGGGTTTTTTTTTTTTCACTCATAGAGAATAAAGAGGCAGTGTTTTAAGGGGAAAATGAGCTGGGACAGGGGGAACGGGTAGCTGCTTGCAGGGACTTGTGCCCACATTGCTTCATGTCTGTCTGTCCAGTTAAAGAAATTGGTAAATGTGCATGAGGGAATGGAGGTGTGTAAATGTGTAAAGTTTCCCAAATGTAGCCTATATGGAAGTGTGAGAGAACTGAAATCCCTTAAATAATTTTGTTTGACTGAAGCTTGCTGCCTGAGGCTTTTTTATACTTTTGTGGTCGAGAGTCCATTTCTATGGGTCTAATGGGACTTAGATGGTGACTTAGCAATGAAATAAAGAATGGTTTGCAAGAATATTCATGCAGGTTGAACTATAAGCAAAATTGGTCTAATCAAACATATAAATATGTTTAGATCTAAACCATCCCCTTATAGCTCTGTCTGTCTATCCAGTCTCAAGTCTTTTGCAGCCTCCATCAGGTTTGTCCTGTATTTAACTCCATCCATCCTCAAATCAACACAGAGATCAACAAGTTTCCTCTTCAGGCAGAAGACATCATCTACTCTGCATGATTCTGCTGTGTGCACGGTGTTAGTTTTCCACTATACATGGTGCTTTGCATTCCTCCATCTCTGCAGCTCCTCTAGAGTTACCACAGGTGTCTTTGCTGTTTCTTTAACAATGCTCTGCCTTAGTTTAGGTGGACTGTCATGTCTTTTTTAGGCTTAGAGTTGTAGTATACTCGCAATTTTCTGATGATCTTGAGATAAGAAACCTCTGCTTCAAATTTCTCCACAACTTTCTTCTAGACTTGTTTACTCTGTTTTTTGGTCTTTGTGATGCTGTTCATTCAGTAATGTTCTCTAACAAAACTCTGATACCTTCACAGAACAGATGGATATATACTGAGACAATACACACACACACACACACACACACACACACACACACGCCCACACACACGTGTCTCCATTTGCTGATTCAATAAGTTTTGATCTGAATCTGATGTTTATTTTGGGTATTATTTGTGCCATGTAAAGGGGACTGATAATGTATGCTACAGTTTTGAAAATATTTGTTTAGAAATGTTTAGTATATTTTTAGACCATACTTAAGTCCACACTTATGGTCAACTTTGTGTGTTTTTTATGGCACATAAAATCTATAGAGACTACAATGAAATTTGGGGCTGCAATGGGACAAAACGTGAAAAACTTTAAAGGTGTTCAAAAATACCTATGCACGGCATTGTGTTTACAGTTTCTCTTTCCCACTGACCAAGTATAGTTCTCCGAGGATACATTTCATCAAGAAGGTCAGAGTGAAAAGAAAATCATGTCAGAGTTATGACAAGACCAGACCCCACTTTGACAGATCTGGAGATTGCAGAGAGAGGATGCTGTGGTCCCTTAACAACTAAAGTGTGCTGCTGTAATGTATAATGTGTTGCAGATGGAAAGCTGCCTCACATACCTTGCACAGACATCTTTGTACGTTTATGTGTGCATGTGGTGTCTTTTTTTTTTTCATCCCTGTGGCCGATTTGACGACTGTATTGTGGCTTATGAAAGAGCAGTGGGGTACTGTGCCTCCGAATGGCGGCACACCTACAGTGTCTTGAAGGAAACGGGTTCGGAGGGTTACTGAGACGCCCCACAGAGTAAAGCATTCAAGTTGCAGTGCATGTTAGACATATTAAGTCCCTTAAATGGTTTCTAGTAATTGTCCCTATAAAAGAGCAGCTGTATCCAGAACCAACTTCAAATACGGCTGCTGCACCTTTACTGTCTCCAATACTCAACAATAATTTAAATAAGACTGTGTGTTTACTTATGAATACAGAGGTTGCCCTGGATATGCACTCTGCTCTGGATAATTTCCAAGTCCAATCTATATTACGGCCAGCGTGTGGAATGCACCTTTGCTCCTGGAAAATTTCACCTGAATGACTTAAGCTTGTGTGCGTGTGCTTTTGAACGTGCACATGAGTAACCTAACCATAAGCGGTACCACCGCTCCTAATTTGTACATTACAGGAGCTCTTGTAATATAGTTCCAAACTACAAAACATCAAACCACTAATGACATCAACCTTGTCATCATGGACAGTGATGAACTGGCAACGGCTCGAGTTAGCAAGCTCTGCCCTGGGGAGAAGGGAAGGAATCACTCAGTAGTTTACAAGGGGCCTGACTCATGCTCATGATACGGTTGGGTGGTGCTCGAGGGGGGGGGGGACACCAGGTTAAAATCTGTGTTTGTTTCTCTGTTGCAAGGCAATCCAGTCTCTGTCTCTGTTGTCATCAGAAGGTGTTATAGACGGGGGATGCCCTGTGGAAAACATTTAACAACTTTCTATGGAAGGAAATATCACAGTTAGAGCTATAAAACAAGTCAGGGACATGAGGCTATCAGTTCATGGAGTTTCTATTGTCAGTCCTGCTATCTTTTTATGATTTTCTGGCACACTGAAGTGTGAGATTCCTTGCTTTCGTTGCCAGGTCAGAGTTCAAGCTAAAATGAAGCCCTAGATAATTATGTTTTTGTCATCACAACTACTATGACAGGTCACAAAACGTTTAGTAAAGCATTTAAAACACACACAAAACCATTTGAACTACTATTTTTTTCATGGTGGAAGAGTGACGCAAACACAGAATTGCACATCGACAACAATCAACATCAACCTGTTGAGTAAATGGGAAGTTGCAGGATTTGAAAGTGCAATGAACCCGGACTACTGGAAGGAAAACAGACTCATGCTATGATGCTGCTTCTGCCCACTATGACTGACAGCTGGCACAGTCTCTTGGGTTTGAAGACCTCTTCCTAAGAGTACTTCTTGTGATATGATAACTCAATCTTAGACCAGGACTTTTGCTCAGAAGACTTCATTTGTCAGTGCCCTGCAAAAAGTTCAGTCATACCTAAAGCCATGGATTTTGGAGATTCTTTATTGGAAGGCAGAGTTAAAAACATGTTTCAACTTTAGATAGGAGACACTGGTGTTCCAGCATCTTCCCTTATTATATATCACGAATAAAAAACATCCATTTTCAGTTTCAGTATTTAAAGTTCATCTTATTTTGTGAATGTTAACAATCTAAGCGCAATCCCAATCTTTCTTGATTTCTACTAAATACAAAACTGACTGGAGAGAGGGCACTCTAATACCAAATACCAAATAAAATTCTTCTTTTGGTCTTTGATGATAAGAATAAAAATTTTAAGTCAAAAAAAAGAGTTGAATGTTCCTCAATATCTCTCAAGAATGGAAATAGATGAATCAAACTGACAGATCACCCAGACTAAAAGGCTCACATCAGCTCTCCAGAGGCTGTGCAACTCATACCTAACGCATTCTTCAAAAATGTTCCCTTGTTTTCTTTTCTCTCAATCACTGGGAACTATGTGTGGCCTGGGGGGCAAAATAGGAGTCATCACCTCACTCCCAATGTCCTCTCTGCAGTCTTTATAGCTCTATTTACTGTGCAGCAGCATCTATAAAGTCATTTAATGGGGTTAATGTTGTTAGGTACACAGGCCTCAGTTGCCAGTAAACATGTTGCTTATTAGCTTACACAGAAGAGAGCAAAAGAAGGAGAGAGATCTTTCTGGTTTTGTTTCTTTAAACATATCTCTCCTCTCTCGAGATTATGTGTCTACCTTAGAGAATAATGCATCGGAAGCTTTCTCTGTATTTTATCTGCACCACGTGTATGTGTCTTAAACTTAGAAATAAACCCTTTCGAGTAAAATTAATATGTTGACGTCATGGAGCAGCCTGTTGCCATAGCATTTGTATACTCCATGAATACTAAACCAGCCTTCTTAAAAGGAATCATGCACTTCAGGAAAGGCGGTTCAGTTGCAACAACTTGTCATAAATTACTTCAGCAGAGGGAATTCCACTGTAAAAATATTTGATTCATTTTATGACACCAAACGAGCTCAACTGGCCTATTAAAATAGTTGCATTAATTACCATACCATCTGCTGGAGTGATTTCTTTTGCAGGATTTCCAGCCACAACACCCTCCAGGTTTGAGCGGACAAGGTGTAGGCTGGACCACCTGGTCGGCTGACCTGTAGCTCCCTGCCGATCGTCACCTCTGGCTGATAATGTGTCTGCACGCTCTCTGTCTGTCTGTGTCTCTGCTCCTGCATGCATGTCTCCTCCGTGATGACCCTCAGGCTTTATTCCCAGACCTCCCAGTACAGGACGAGAGACCCTGAGCGAGTTAAGACCAGTTGGTTGTGAATCTGTATGTTAGGCAGCCAGTGGCTCCCTGTGTCCAGAAATCTTACGTAATCAAGAAAGTACAGTTTCTTATTTTTTTTTCCACATTTAGTTAAATTATAACCTCAAACATAAAGATATTTTATTGAAATTTTATATTATATTGTGTAACTCTAATGGTGTTACACAATCTTTGTGTAACTTTTCAAAAGTTACACAAATATTTTAAAAGTTTTTCTTCGGATCCATTTATTCTGATAACTTTTGTTAAATTAATGCAACCATCTGCTGACAAAGGTCACCTGGCAGGTCAAGGCATGTAGTTGGGGAGAAGCTTAAAGCCTAAACAACATGTTTTAACTTCACAGGTACTGTTCAGTCCATCCTCAAAAATGGAAATAAATTATGACACAATTGCAACCCCAAGTAAGCAGAAGTTGTGAAAAGAACTAAGGCAATTCTGAAGGAACTGCAGTAATCAAATTATTAGTTAAAATGTATTTTTTAAAACAAGCTCTTTTGGACAACTGGCAAAAAAAAAAAAAAAAAAAGCCATTGCTGAATTATTCATTCGTCATGCAGTAAATATACACAGTAAATACATATGATACAAAGTGATGACCAATCTTTCTGAATTGCAGGGAAACAAGTGTCTCCTTAAATGCCTCATTTCTACTGTGAAAACTCGTGGTGGCAGCATGATGCTGTGGGTATGTGTTTCTTCTGCACACAAAGAAACTGGCGAGACTCGATCAAAAACCACATCATGGAGTGTTAAGGCTTTTACTTCAAAAAGTATTTTCAGAAAGATGTATGCCTTTCTTTTCATTTGACAATGAAGCTCTGCTTCTGGTGGTCACATAAACAGCAAAATTAAACTAAAGTTTGTAGCTTTCACTTAAGAAATTGTGATAATGTTCAAGAGGGTGAAATATTTTTGTAAAGTAAAACAAGTTGGGAGAAATAAACAGAGAAACCCAGAAAGCATTAGTCATGAGTCATGACCATCAGCTGAAAATATGATTCACCACGATGTCCTTTAGACAAAGCGTCCGGAGAGACTTATCTATTATTTGCAGAAAGATAAACCCAGAGCATCCTCCTACTTCTTCTTAATCCAGTTATCAATCCGTGTATTGGAGGGAAATGAGATGAAGGAAATGTCTTTGAAAAATGGATCTATTTTCCAGTCTTCCTGTAAATAAAAACGGACTACATACCAAATCTGTGAAAGGTTCTTTTTTTTTTTTTTTTTCTTTTTCAAAGGACATAGACACTCATGCACTCGCTCACACAGGATGGAGGAGGGAGGCGGTAAGAGGGGTATGGGGACGGATCATGGAGTTTTAAGTCATCAGCCAACCAGCTCCCCTTGCTGAATGGATGCACGATCACCCAAACGCGAGGGGAGGCGCAATGGGCACAGAGCTGCTGGTTTCTCTATATTCAGCGGCTCAGAGGCGCTCTGACACCATTCACTCCAGAGTCCTACACGTCCAAGGACCTGCGCACAGACACGCTCTGAACAGCCCGTCACGGACACCTTTCTCCATTGGAGATTTCCTTAGGGCATCTTTTGGATTATTTTTCATTCAAGACTTTCAGAACAGAGAAAAAGTCGTGCGCTTTCACTTGTCCTCAGAGACAAGCAGCTGTTTTTTTTATGTGTGGTTTCTCTTTGCATTGGGTCAAAGTGTGAAGTTGTTTTTTTTGTTTTTTTTTTTGCTAAGGTGAAGGACAAGTGCAATGTGCGCTAGACTTGTTTATTGGATTTGCCTCACGCGTGCGTAAGGAAGGTATATGCTGTGCTGGAGCGCAGGGCTTTTTCAAGAGGACGCAGCTCAATGTGAATAAAAAGAAGACTGCTAAGCCAGAGAGTTTCAAGCAAGTACAAGCAGCGCGTCTGGCCGAGCTGCTCTGACTACACCGTTTCCCTCCCTGAGGGGATGGTTGTGGATCCTCTGGAGCCAGGAGCGACTCAGGGGCTCCTACGCGGCAGCACATTTTTCGTGTTTGAAGGAGACTTTACAGTAAAAGGAGATGAGAGCCACAATTTGCTGCTTCCTTCTGTGGACGACGTACCTGCTGGCCACTGCTGAGGTAAAGTGACCAGATTCAACCAGGTTTTATTCCAATTAGAGTGCAAAGGTCCTCTCCTCAAGGGCCACACATGCATACACATAATACTGAAACGCGATGTTTAATTTAAACTCCAGAGGAATGAAGTTTGAATTAATGCCTATGCAAAGAAAATCAAAACAATAAAACCACCACTAAGATGATTTGAGGCACAAGTGCGCGTCTCAAAGTAAACACCGCCGCATGCGCTTGGACGCACAACGCAGTTATTTTTGGTCTTTTTTGGTGCCAAATCTGTTTGTAGCTTGAGGGCAACTGGGCAAACGTTTTGGTTGGACCAAGCGCGTCCATGGGAACCGCTCTGGCTGATAAAAATAGTTGCTGTTCCAGTAAGGGCTGCGCACGACTTGCTCAACCCGAGGTGCCTGGATGAAGCGCGACAAGTGCAAAGGGTGCGAGGTTGCCGCTCCCGCAATCTTGCAGCTTTCGGTCTGAGTTTCGCGGTCCGGCTTAGAGGAAGAAAGTGATGTGTATTTCAGAGGTCTAATGTTGCTGATTATTCACTAAATTCGCAACGGATCTCTCTGGCATCTTGTTGCAGAGTTGGCTTCTGAAAAGATTTCCTCAGTTGAGCCTTTATTTATACAGCCAAACAAATCCCCATGTGCTTCCCAATCACTCGACACATCTCTAACCTTATTTTCTTTGATTTCTTTGCCCCTCTGCCTGCCACAGAAGGAAGTGGAGTTTCCCCAGGAGCTGATCGATCGACTCTCCAACAGTGAAATCCACAGCATCAGCGACCTCCAGCGGTTACTGGAGATTGACTCCGTAGGTAAATTCTGCCTCTTGATACTTTTTTTTTTTTTTTTTTTTTTTTGCGCGTCATATGTCTGCAGATAGGATACCCCGGCTTTTGGATATTAATCTGATTAAACCTAACATGAAAAGTCAAGACTCTTATGTTGTGGCTTTATGATTAACCTAAATAATAGTCTGCACATTTGAAAACGCATGATCCAAGACAAGTGCATTTACTGCACACATGTGATGAAGGGTGAGTTCAGTGAACTTGCTTTGTTGCCTCCAGACTGCCTCATGTTTTTGTGCCATAAATCCGTTGAAAAGTTGTAGCAGGTTGCAGGTCAAGCTGGCTTCTTCTCCCTCTGTGTCCCAGACTGTCTTACTGATTAAATTACATCTATGCGCTGGAAGAACTTGTTTGCCTTCACATGAGCCTCTATTTACACAGGCTGCTGTCATATATCAAGTTCAGGGCTCCCTCTGTGCAGATTTGCCAACAGAAAGGGGTAATTACCTCTCCTGCTTTACAACTCTCTACGTTTTACATTCAGCAAACAAGGGCAGAGACTGGAATTTGAGTTGTTATAGGTTATAATAGCCATGTTTTGTGTTTTCTTGAGCTTCCTCCACATATTTCAATGTCTTTTATAGTGCACAATTTTAGAATAGACAGAAATTGACATGTGCTTATGTTGAGATTTTTTCTATTCAGCGCCTCTTAATTCAATACTTTGTAGGCTTTTGGATGCATGTTTTCTTCTAAATATTGAAACCTGTCTATTCCATTTTGGAAAATAGTTTGAGCTCAATCAGGTTGGATGGAGAGCATCTACTGATACAAAGTCAATTGAATTTATGTCTAGACTTTGACTAGGCTTTTCCCACAGATACTAAACCAATCTCTTGTTGATCTGACTGTATATTTAAGGTTGACTAGAAGGAGAACCTCTTCCCCAGTCCAGAAACTTTTAACTCAACTTTAGGATTACCCTCATGTTTCCTTCTGTCTTCTCATCAAATGTGACCACCATCCCACATCAGGATGCTACCACCACCATGATTCACTGTTGAGATGGTTTAACCAGTTGCAGTTGTGCCAAATCTTTTTCATTCTGTGATGATGAACTCTATCCATAACCTCACCTTGATCTAAACATCTATATAACTTTCTCTGTTTCTTAGTCTTCATCAAGCTTATTTCTCACCAACATTCTCAAACAAACTTCTGAAGCCTTCAAATTACAACTGCCTCAGATGCTTGCAAATTGCACATTGTTGGAATTAGGTGATCTCTGAAGATAATTGCACAGAACTTTTTATTTGGGGGTATCAAAGTAAAGGGCCTGAATAGAAATATGCTTTTCAGAAGACCATATTGTCATTTTTTTTGCCACTTTAAAATTTAGCTCAATTATGTGCTGACCTATCCCATAAAATCCCAATAAAATATGCTGAAGTTTGTGGTCGGAGCCTAACACAATGTGGGAAAGTTTTTGCAAAGTTTTATAGGATTTAATTAATAGAACACCCTCAGTGATGGATTTAATTAACATCAAACCAGGCTGTTTTCCACAGCAGGCATCATTTCACTTTACTCTGAGCCCAGAATAAACCACTTTGGTGCCTCATGGATGGGAAAAGGTGTTTATAATTGAATTAACGTGTCTTTCTTCAAACAGATTAATGCTTTGCAGAGTAACAGCAGTAGGCTAATTATTGTTATACGAGGACATAAATCTGTCTTGAGGGTCAGCTTGGTCAGCCCTGGCCAGCCCATTAAAAGACCCCAGACGCCAGCCGGAGGGGTATTTTCGGAGCTTTTGTTGCCGATTGTTTGAACTAGGGAAGTTATCAGAGTTAGGCAAAATACTATGTAGCTTGACATCATCTAGGAGGGGAGATTTTAAAACATAGGTGAACTTTTCAGAATTAGCTTTTAATTTTTCTGTGATTTCTGTCCCAGGAGGGGGTGAAGTTTGGAAGTGGCAGGATAAATACTGCGCCCAGGGGTGGCTTGCAATACTCCTGGGCTTGCATTTGTTTTTACTTTTACAAAGTCCCTGTCCTCAGCTCTGACTGTCAGATGAGATGACCCTGTTGAAGTCTGCAGATGGCTGTCTGGCCCCCGAGGTGCTGCTCTCCTCGTTATACTCCTCCTCCTCCTCTCTGTCCCTGTCTCCCTTCTGAGGTGGCCCCTCGCCTGCCTGCTCTTATCTCTCTCAGTGAAGAACTTTGACAGAAAAGGGAACCTGACTCTTGGTAAGGGGCAGAGGTGGAGGAGGGAGTCGGAGACATCTTGAGACGGTGCTCCGGCTTCAATCAGAGAAGCCGCAGGTTGTTGTGCAATCTGCTTTGTCTTCTGTCTCCCGCACAGTTAACAGATAACTCTGACACTTAAAGAGGGGAGTTGCTTGCCACCTGTTATTACCCACAACCGCAGAAGTACCCTGCTGCCTGTTAGACTTAAGCCTACATTTTGTCAACTCAGCCACATAACTGTTAAAAAGAAAGAAGACAAATGAGAAAGAATGACAGACGAAGGGAGTCCCTTACACTGAAAGTCAACAACATGCTGGCTGTTTGTTCAAGGAGAGGGAGAATGAAAGAGAGTGGAGGAGAAGAAGCAAAAGGAGGGAGTTAAGGCGCTTAGCTAATGGAGGGAGTAATTTGCCAGTCTTGAAAGCCTGATTCATGGCAAGAGACTGTCTCCTGTCCTCTGGTCTCTTGTCTAGAGACTCTGGGCGTGTGCATACATATTAGTCACCTGGAACCAGGAAAGGATCAAACCCCCTCACTCCACTGCTGTAGTCTTTCCATCTCATTTTCTTTCCTGTTTCTTATGTGGCCTCTCTGTCAAATCTAATATAACTTTCCCTTACATCAAACTTTCCATATTTGCTATATTCTTCTCCTACCTTTTGTGTATTTCTGACAGTAAGAGATGAAAAGATTTATAGATTGGGATGTTATGTACAGTATGTGTGTGTGTGAGTGTAATGGTCTGAAAGAATGATAGCTCAGCCCTTTGTTTGACTCCCAGTTTCAGCTGCAGGCAACACTTCCCTTCAGTGAACCTTTAGTTCTGGGTCGCCAACTGGTTGACTGACTCCCTGACAAGCTGGAAGGAAATTCCCTGAACTGTCTCTGACAGACAGACCTGAAAAAAGAAATGATCAAAAAGCAAATAAACAACCGATCCCAGTGGTGGACGGTGTATACTTTGAGGAAATCCCTTCAAATTACTTTGGTCGAATGCACAAAAAAGCTGAAAGAGTGGAATGTGTTGAACTCTGTTCAGATATGTGTACTTAAGGCTTTTCCACATTATGTAGGATAATGAGAAGAGTTTCTCCGATTGTTATACAGTGTCTTTTTGTTCAGTGTACATGTGTAGAATAATCCTATACAAGCATGATATACCATAAGAAAGGCAGACCCGCCCAGTTTGCAAATATAGTCAGACACTCTTGAAATCCTGCAGACAAGCTTTATAATTTTATTGCTGTTCTTGCACTTTTTCTTAATCCACCTTAAAAGTCTGGGTGGAGACCAAAACAAGCACGTCTTATCAGATGACCGTGAACATGAAAAAACTTGACTGGCTATGTTAGCAAAACATGTACTTTCCCCAAAAAACCACAAAGTGATTGAAAAGCAAACATTTGCAGTAAATGAGGGACACAGAACCACTAGTTAGGCCTAAAATAAAGGTGACCGGGCCCTACCTGTCAAATGACCACTTTAAGCCTCAGTGTCTGTAAAAGCTGGTTGTTTTTTTCAAGCCAGTGCTGACTCACCTTCGTCTTGCTACAGCTAAAAAAAGTTTAGCCTAGTCACTGAGGGAGGCTGACATAATGCCAGCAATTAACCACTGAACCTCCTACCTGCAGCCAGTGTACTAGAAGTTACCATGCTTGCATGTTTAAGAGAACTGTATTAACCCTCTGGGAACATTAAAGATACTTTATTTCATTATGGCTATGTGGCCAACTAATACTTAGTTGTTAGAATTGCAGTTGAAGATTCTTACTTGATCCTGAAAATGCTTTTATAACAGATTATTGCTCATTATTAAGGGAAAAACAAGAGTGTCCTTTTTTACTGTAGTCGCCAGACTAGCAAAGAGTCACATCTCTGTTTAGTCGTGTATTCCTTTATCTCTGCGGTGATGACTTCATGACATTCTTGTCTCTATCAGAAATACAATTTATAGCATATTTCCCAGTACAGTAGCCAGACTAACAATGTGTCATATGTTTGAGTCATAACTTTGTTGAGGCGCATGTCCATTTAACTTTGAGCTGTGGTGATGTCACAGGATTCTCAATAAATAACATTGTTTCTTTGAGAAATGTAATTCTTAGCATTCATTCCAGTATAGGATTCAGTGTATCACCAATTCATAGCTTCCAGTCATAGAAGCGTTCAGTTGTGTTCCTTGAGCTCCCAGTGCCTTCATAGAAACCTTTACGTATAGAATTGGTTTAATCAGAAATAAAATTCACTCTATCCTTCCAAATATCATAATTAGGTCATGACTGAGAGAGGCAGAATTTGATCTTGATGTGACGAAAATGTAGAACTTGATTTGTGTTTATGTTACACTGACTTGTAACATGCTGAGGTCTTTGGCTGATTCTCTTCATCTAAAACCTTCAATTTGCACTTTAGGCCTCTTCAAAATTATTCAAAGAGATTTTTTTTTTCTTTTCATTCCCACGCTTATTTTTTGTATGATAAACCTATGCTTAGTGTTAGGATTGATATAGTATCAAAGGCTTACAAGAATGCTTTAATTTAATTCTTACATAAGAAATCAATGTCTTTTTCCTACTTCCACTTCTTATCTAAAATTCTTGAATAAACAGTTGCAAATCAATCTTATAAACATTTACTTATCTGTTTAGGAGCTTCTTAATTGCACTGTGTTATAACTAGGATTGAATTGCACTGTGTAATTGAATCTCAATGTGTAACTAGACTGAACTAGAATGAACTGCATTTATTTTATTCTATGTAAATGTGTGTGAATTTACAATCACACACATATACATAGTTGCCAAGATTTGGCACTCATTGACAAGATTTGTTGGAATTTGGTGCTGTAAAAATGGATCCGACTTAAAATTGTACAGAACAACATTTAGCTTATTTAAACTGAGTTGCAGTTTTTAAATGTAATCCTTTGTTGAGGTCTACCAAGCCAAACAGCACTGCTGTTCAACGGGGTTTAGGTGCTTCTGGTTAAAATGTTTCTCCTGTGAACACGACAAGTAGCATAAAAGTCGAACTTGAACGTGTTTGTTGAATAACCTGTTTGTGACATCATTAACTTGCCGTCCTTCTGTTCTGACGAGGTACGGGAAACGATGTTGTTGAGGAGCACAAGCACCACAAGCACCACAACCACCATAAGAACTCGTCCCATCATCATGGTTACTACAATGAACTGAAAAGCTCCCAGCTGCACAGCCGACGCAAGAGGAGCATTGGTAAGACCAGTCGGAGCTCAGAAGTTGCATCATTACATGCGTGACAACTTGGCACACACAGCATCAACATGCCCTGAAAATAATCTGAAGTCTCACTTCTAAAACAGAAGTTCCCAGGACATGAAACGGATCGCTTTACACTAATTTCCAACAAAGCTAACAGTTAGTGGTTTTTATACTGCTTTTTAAGGGGGATAAGAGGCACCCTAATGAAGACATCTACCCAGTATTTATTTGCAATCAAGGAATCATGAGAAAGAGAGGCTAGTGCACGGGGTTGACGGGGACGTCTGACACCAAGCCTTTTAATTGGCCCGAGGCTTGCAGATCTAAAGACACACGCGTCAGGGGAGAAATATATCCTCGAGCGTGGAAATTCCTGACATTCAAGGTTCAAGTTGCAGCTCGCCTCTTCCCTCAGTCAGATTTCTTCCTAAAATGCCACGCGGTACGATATCTGAGAGTGCATACTCTCCATGTTACTCCCAGCAGTGGAGAAGTTGGACGTGGACGAAGCTGCTGGTCATGTTTCATTTATTTGCCTGGCACCATAGGATTATAAGATAGTGTGGCATTTTGGCTGCTCTCCACAGAAGCTCTTGCATTCAATGCATGATTGGCATTTCATCTTTACAGGATAATTATTATAATTGGACACAGATAAAACAAAGTATAAAACAAAATTAGTGTAACATTTGCGAACATCTTATTTAAACATATTTTAATCAGCATTTCTAAAAAGAAATTATGTAACTCTAAGAAACTAAAATGTTATGTTTTAAATCAAGAAAATCTTAAATAAATTGGTTATTTTTTTCTTTTACATTTAACTCTTTAAGTTTACAATTTTACATTCCCAGGTTTAAAAGAAACACAACATAAGAATTAGACTATGTTTGACAGACAAATGGGCAACCTCCCAGGGCAGCATCTTTGGCATGAGATTACCCTACCTACCCCCCCTGTCCAAACCTCCCCCTGTTCCTCTGATCCTCTTACCCTCCCTGTCTGGGTTGCTGATGCCATGGCAACGCCTAATGCATCCACTACCAACACCCCTCCAGCCCCTGTTGCTTAACTATCTAGCGCTGGTTACAAATGTCTTACTCTAACACAAAAACTCTCCCAGTTACAAGTTTTTCATGGCTCTTAACTTTTACCAAATCAAAATTTTCATCCACAATATAGTCAATAGACACATACCTACCTTGCCATTGAATGCTGGACACTGCACATAAACAATGACATAAGTTACCATTTGAATAAACGAACACCTGGAGCTAATTTCTAATCAATATATTTAAGTACAATATTTTTACAGACATAAAATAACTTGTAAGAATTTAGCAAGAATTTCCTATTATGTTTTCAAACGTTTGTGATTCATTTAAATAATGATACAACCCACAAAAATTTATTTTTATGTAGCATTTGAATTAAACATCTGCGATTATTAAATTTCCCACCTGTTGAAGTAATGGGTGTCTTGCTAAGTCATGCTACGCGAACTTCAGCGAGGGGCTTTAAGTGCAGCTGTTTTCTCAAGTTCCACATGCTCCTTAGACTTTTAGCTGATATGAGATCAGGCTTTTGGAAAGCTTGTGTTCTTAACACTACTAAAAGATGCTAGGTACGATATGAGGCATGACAAGCAGCTCTCACATCAAGTGAGTCATCAAGAGTACAAGCAGCTGTGTGTGTGAAGATCAGATTCCAGCAATACATAAGCACTTAGTTGAGGTCAGGAAATGCGTCACCAGATGTTGTAACATGCACAACAAATGCACTGAGCCACTATCTCACTTCCAGTCGAAGAGGCCGTCCCGGCAGCATGCAAGACGCGGACGGTGATCTACGAGATCCCCCGGAGCCAGGTGGATCCCACATCTGCCAACTTCCTGATATGGCCGCCCTGTGTGGAGGTGAAGCGCTGCACAGGATGCTGCAACACCAGCAACATGCGCTGTCACCCTTCCCGCAAGCACCACCGCACCGTTAAGGTAAGACTGGATTCCTTAATAAATCAATTATCATCATCAAGCCAAGTATAAACATGTCTCTTACCCTCCTGTTGTAAGTCTGCCTGGCTTTGTTTTTTGTACAACTCACAATGCTCTGTGCTTTTTGGGAAAGTAAATCTGGGAATTTAAATCCAATGCCTTAAAAGTTTAGCATTCAGAGTTTCTGAGATCTGCAAAAGTAGAGAGTTTGTCTGGCAAAATGTGGACAAAAAATTGAAATGCGAAAATGTTTGCCTTCCCTTTGCATCCATCCATTCTCTAATTTCATTCACCAAAGAAGTTGCATAGATACTACACTGATTTTAGAGCAGCCATCCATCCATCCATCCATCTGGAATTCTGACATGAAAGATTTGACAGAACACTAAATCACATGCCAATATCTTATTTAGGAGAACCTCTCTTGATACCTTCCTACAAAATTGTCCATCTGACCTCTACCAACGTCATTCCCTACCATTTCAAACCACTTTCCATCACTCTGTCTCTTGCTTGGTGTAAGTTCAAGATGAGGGCATCAGAATGGTACAAATGAGAGAAGATGAAAGAAAAGGGAAGGAGGTAGCTGTTGGCTGGGATATCTGTTGAAAGAATTGCCCAGAGAGGTAAGCTCATGCCAGGTTTCAAGAAATAAAAAAACAATGTTTGAGATTGTCAGAGTGTCACATCCTGCAATACTGCTTCAACATCTTCCTGTTTATCCTTTTGTCTTTTCTGGAAACAGTGTGCCCTTGGAAGACAAAATGACAGTGAGAATGAGGAGCATAGCTTTCTTGAAAACATGTCCCTCTGCGCAGGATCAGAGGAGACATGGTGGCAGGAGATGAGATGAATTTCTCATTATATTTACAGTGGCGGTATTGAGTTGGTGAACTGCTCTTTTTGGAGGTATGGGGACTATGTGGTCTGCCCTGTGGAAGTTAGAGACAACCAAGGTATAAACAGCGTAGCCAAGAATACTCTGTTTGTCTATATCTGTACTTAATTATTTCTGCAGACAGCTTGATCTTGCCCAGTTACTGGGACTGCCAGAGTTGTTTTTCTTTTGCCTTTCATCCAAGTCTTTAAAGATCTCCGCCTGATAGACCAGTCTAGTCATAAAACAAATGCTAATCCAGGCTATGGAGCTTTTATTAATGGAAGTTTTTGTATTTTACTGGGATTTTGTGTAATAGTCTGTCACAAAACTGCATTGAGGATGAATGGCTTTCAACAGCTTAGACAAATACAAGTTTATGGTTATAAAAAGTACTTCAGGCTTTGAAAATTTCATGCAGTGTTGTTCAATACATCATCCAAAATTGAAAAATACCGGTCACTTCTAAGATATGGCTTTTAACGTAAACTGAGTAAGATTGCAATTAATTGGAGAACTAACTGCGAGGCTCTTTGTAATTAAAGAGGACCTGCAGAGAACCACAGCTCAGGTGGAATTAACTGCAATCTATGTAGGAGACACAGCAAACATGTGGAATAAGGTGATCTGGCCAGGTGGGACAAAATTTTAAGTTTCTGGCAACTTTCAAAATGTTCAGTATGCCTGAAAATGTTCTGCACATCACTTGCAACATAACATCCCCATTACGAAACAAGCTTTTCTTTAACAGATACACTGAAGTTGGACAGAGTTACTGGTTTAATGGATGGATTTAAGTTCAGATCAATCCTAGAAGAAAGCATACTACGCCGCAAAAGGCTTGAGACTGGGCGAAGGTCATCAGGTTTTTGGTCAGAAATGCTGACTCATGTCGCGGTCAAAGTCGAGAGTTCTGATATACCACACAATCATCTGTGTCTGTCTGCATGGAAGCCTTTCTGCTTGCCAAACAGTTGGTGAATTTCATCCTCAATAGGAGCTCTGTCTGTAATCGGAGCGATGTAGAGGGTGGAAAGACGCTGGCGACAGCAGTTCAAGACGTTTGGTTCAACTATTCCCAGAATGCTCCATCCAGCTTTGTTTGTGTCCCCCTCATGACATGGGTGAAAAAATGTGCACACAGACAACAAACTGATATTTTGGGGGTGGCAGGGAGGGTGAAAGGCGTTGGGTCCCAAAGGAAGGCATCCCTCAGGGCTTTCTCTGATCAAGTGACATTCATCACATTGTGTGTAAGAAACATTATCTCAGCGTAAGGTTTGACATTGAACAGAGGCTCAGTTTGTTCATTTTTGTTCTTTTATTAGAAAGCTAAAAAATCTCTCAGACTGCCAAGGGGTCTGGATTGTTTTTCTTCTGTAAGCCAAGGATAAGCATAGAAGATTTCTGGTGTTTTCTTTCCACCTTACACCAACCCAGATTTGTCTAAATCAACTCTACATCTGCTCTCATTCTGCCCATTCACTTGAGACTGGGTATTTAAAGGAAGCATGATAGGTCTGTGCAGGCCCTGTTCTGTATAAGCCTGTATTGTTCATTGGCAGGGTAGTGATTTTACAAAGGTCTAGTGAGAGGAAGCACATCTTCTTTGCATAATAGTGACATGGCCCAAGACAGCTCATTAAGAAAGGAGCTCAGAATAGGCAGAACTGAGCTGGTGAAATCTACATTTCTTGCAGAAAATGTAGGAAGGTTAATAGTTCAACTTAAAGCCGTGAAAGCTGTGAAAGTTGGATTTTTGTGTAAGATTATGATATTGTGATCATCTTATACTGACATATGCTTTGTGACGATTATATTTAGACCTATATTACCTCTACATATATTTTTTCTCATGAAAAATCATATTAAAAAAAAAAATGCCTGGCACACAAACCAAGTAGATTTCTGAAAGAAAAAATGTACAGCAGTAACTGAAAGAAATTAGTAAAAAGTTTAGTTTACATGTTATGTTTACAAATGACATTGGGAAAGAGGAAGTTTGGAGACTTAATTGCAACAATACAATAAAAAACATGAGAACCAACCTTTTAAATTAGCTTCATGATGTTCCTAATCTAATCTAAAGGGTGTATCACTGTTGCCTTTTAGTAGCTTTTAATAGCTGGGAACCTATAATTGGCTTCCAAGCAAGCCTTTTGTGGTGTTTAGAATGGGTTGTCAGGGCACATCTTTGTTGGACATGAATGTGGGTGAGGGAGAGTGAGTCCTCGACACGATGCAAACCCAGATGAGGCCATTTGTGCGAAGCTGCAGCAAGAGGAAGACAGACCGCAGAGTAATGAAGTGTTGATGGCTACTGGATCAAAGTGGAGGACAATTGAGGCCAGGCGGAAATGGCCCGGTACAGAGTGTGGGGGTCCCACATATCTCTCAGCGCCAGCCTCCAGGTCTTCGACCCCTACACGCAAACATACTCACACATGATTACCCCAGCAGACGGTGGGTCATGGCTGGGTACTGGGGGGTAGCGGTAGCTGTACCCCTGTGGTTTTGTGGGACTCTGACTTACGGGGTGTTTCATAAATAAAAGTGTGGCGTTGATACAGTGAGAATGATTTATGGTTATGTGAGGGACAGGGTGGGGAAGGGGGGGTTCAGATGGGAGTGAGGGGCCTCTGTGTTTGAAGTGCCTTGCAGCTGTGAATTATTTACCCTTTGATTCAGTCAACTCTCCTGGTGGATGAAGCAGGGTGAGGGAGTTTGTGTGAACATGGCGGGGCAGGTCGCAGACCATGGGAGTGTCTGAGATGTTGGCTACTGCTGCAGCGGCTGGAACACTTCAGCAGGGAGAGAAGCAGTATTTTTTAAATCATATTTGACTCAATAGTCTGTATTTTTACTCCTTCCCTGCTGTCCTCCCTTCTGCTCCTCATGCTTCAGCCCATCCAGATCTCCTCTCTGCACATTTCAATGTTGGAGTCTGATTGTCTGATGTGTGAAATAGTTGTTCACTCCCTCTGTCTCTCCTGAATCTGCAACTCTCTAATTTTACCCCACTTGTCAAGTCTCTGCATCATCTGTGCTCTCTTTCATTAAATCTCATTCACTTTTCATCCTTTGCGTTGCTTAGTAATGTCCCTTTCTGAAATTATGGTTTCTGTCAATTCACTTGGAGTTTGCTTCATTTTTCTCACCCTTGACTACTGCAACAAGGCATGAGCTGGTATGAGACTCTCACGGTATTTCAGTATTGGTAAGATAATTCAATACAAAAATGTAAAATAGGATTTAATTGGTCTCATATCACTCTGGCAATAACTATAATAATTATTTTATTTACTGTCCTATTGGGGATATATTTAAACAGTTGTATTTATCGTTCTTAAAAGCCATCAAGCTGACTGGCAGGATGGAGCAACATGTAGGGGTGGGGCATTAATTTGTGCCCCGTACAGCTGGATAAAACTCAGGTTACTTTAGTCACTTTTTCCTTGCTGCCCCTTAAAAGGAGTTGAAATCATAGGGATGAGTTGAAGGAAAAATGTTGTATTTTTGAAACCGTAAAGTTTTGGGTATGGCTTGGTATGGTTTTATGCACAAGCTAGTTCTTGCATCAACGTCAGTCGCACTACGCTCACTGTAGCTCTTATTTCAAACAGTAGATGTCACTGCGTAGTCTGTAAACAGTAATTCATAACTGAAGAAGAACTTAGAACAAGTGCATTTCCTATATACAACTGTGGTCACACAGTTTCACTTTGTAAGTGTTGCTTTTAGCTGGCGGTATGAAGCCTCTGCAACATTTTGCAAGGATTGCACCTTCAGACTTCAATCATTCGCATGTTTGTTAAAACAAATATGCTTTGTTAATGTAATTTCTTTTCTTTTATTTATTTCATTGCACAAACAGAAATAGTAACGGATGGAGATGCACAAAGCCTCTCCTTTCTCCTCTTTTTTTTCTGGGCAGTAAACACAGACCGTCTCTGTTGCCTGTTTTCCCTCCTGATGGATGAATTGTGACCCTGCCCAGCCTCTTTCCACCCCTCTCCATTCTGCAAACATACACATGCACTTTTTATTTATTTTTGCTCCAATCTGTCACTGTTCCAGTTTGCCATGGCCCGCAGTGCACATCCACATCCCTGCTGTGTTTTGCTTGGAAGTCCGGAGCAAAACTTTCCCCTTCCTTCATCATGCTCTCATCGTCAGTGTTCTATGCTCAGGGAATTCCCAATTAGCCCCGACTCGGACAAATGGCTTCACACAGAAAGGCTGCTGGTGACACTGGGGACAAGCCAAAACCAAAAGGGGGTGTGATTCCCAGACCCTCAAGCCTCACCCCCAACCCTCTGGATTGGATATCATTCCACTGCCACTCAGGGGACTCTTTCTCAGGGCCTGGATTTCCAGGGAGTTTAAAGCGGTTTGATTTATACAAAGAGAGTGTGGGGCCCTGTGTAGTAGCATGGGAGAGGGGTACTTTCTTATCTAGGTTTCAAATGGGAAGTCACTGACTGTGCAACAGAGTATAAGTCTCTGTTAATAAGACAACAATGCACAGAAAGGATACAACAAAAGTCCTCATCAGCTCTCCCTTCTAACACAAGAAAGCAACCCAATGCATCTAGGCATCTACATGTGATGAAGGCATCTTTCTGAAGTTTACACTGTGCACCGGAATTGATAAAGGCAATGTACGTTACTTGAAGGATGAAATGGCTTTTTGTATCACATTGCCAGCTCAGCATATTTCAGAAACTGATGGATATGTTTGGTTTTTAAAGGCTCAACTAAAATGTGGATTTAAAGAGAATGATTAAAAAAAAATACAAGGGGCAGTTGTGTGTTTAGTGCATGAACCATGAATAGTTCATGGTTTAACCCTAATACCTACGTATTCCTCCTCTGGAGGCGGGGTATACACTGGACAGGTCGCCAGTTTGTCGCAGAGCTCCATGCAGAAAGACCCTGGGCCAGGAATCGTACCCAGGACCTTCTTGCTGCAAGGCAACAGTGCTACCAACTGTGCCACTGCGTAGCCGATAACGCTTCAGTTTTTGTTAAATATCTAATGTTTTCATATCTTGTCATACGGCACTACACTATCTGATAATTTTCGTCAGCAGAGAGATCCTTTCTCTTTCCCATATTGCTTGAAACCTGTGGCCTGCTTAATAATGTGGAACATCCTTCTTAAGCAGATTTCCTTTAATTGAGCTTTCCAGACAAACTGATCGACCCATCTCTCTGAAATTAATTATAGTGATTCAAAGAGCCCTGAAACACAATACCATCTATAAATTTAATAGCACAACAAAAAATTCAATCTTTATGAGACTTAAATCCAATTTGCATAACAATTTGGAACACGGTGTAGGAAGGTATACTTATAATTAGAAATTATGTTTGTTTGCTTGATATGAGAGCAATTATGGTCCTGCTATGTGCAGGTCATCGAAACAAATGTGCTGCTGGGCTTCACATCAAGGGAGGCCATTGCTTCATTCTTCTGTCAATAGCTGTTTGTTTGGCCCGGCAGAGCTTGTGTGTGTCTTAGTCATTAGGATTAGCGTCAGCAGTAAGTCTTAGACAAGACTTTGTCTTCTTTGCTTCCTGACAGACATTCTCGTAACCAGCATCAGCAGACAAGCTGTCCGCAAAGGCAGCTGCATCTTTCATCTCTTTCTCCTTTCATCCGTATTTTCCAGTAAGATAATCGGATTAAACATTGGCAGTGGTTTTCTGAGAAAGTCGCGCCATTTGGGGATGTTTAGCACACTTTTTGTAGATAAATGCAAACCTTTGATAAGTTTTCTATCTGTCGTGTCAGTGTTGGTTTAATAAATTTTCCAAATGGGTAACCCAGAAACTCAGTGTTAATAGGTAACACATGAATGCATTCTAATGCAAGTCATGATCATAGTGAGGTGCTCCTCCCCATCCTTAAATAACCACCTCTGTTTGTACACACACATGCGTACTCCCCTGTGAGAGCTAATGAGAACGGTGGTTAACCTTCTTACTCCTAGTTTCTTCCTCACTCTGGCTTTTTACCCGCTCCTCTTCTGTTTCATGGCTCGGAAACAGCAAACACACCACCAATAACCCAGACACCATTGTCCTCTGTTTGCTCTCCACATACCTCTCCTGCCTGCTTATCCTCTTTTCACTGCCTTTCTTCTTCTCTTCTTTTCCACAGATAGAAACTGTTGCAAATGAGTGGCTGCTAAAAACTGCTTGCCCTTTGCCTCTTTGCTGCCTCAGTTCCAGTCGCACTGCCCCTCCTCTCCCCCCGTACCACAAAAAGCAACTCTCTCTCTTTTTGAATTTCAGCATTATTGTTTGTTTTATCAGACAGGGATTGGTATGTTGATTTGTCTGCATGACTGACTCACCACCAAGAGCCAGGCTTGGCACTGTGCCGACATGGGATAGAGGAAAACAGACTCATTGGTTTTGTGCGTGCAGAAGCTTCATGCCGAGTACAGGACTGTGTTGCTCATATCGCTGCTGAGTGCTGGGAGGTTGTCAGCCAATATCCTTTCTCATGCTGCAACTGGCATAGGTGAAGCTGAGGAAATTGTTTCCCTGTGGTTCCAGAGCCTTCAGGGATGATTTGAGACATTACCTTTCTTGGTGTTCAGATCAGAGGGGCAACAGTATGTGCCCACCTTTTCTTCTCAGTTGCACAACAATATCATCATAACCTCCATGCAACCTTTTCTATTCAGCTTTCATCTGAGCTTTAATCAGTAGTGTATTGTTGATGAAGGCTCAGAACATTCATAACCCTTGGATTGGTGGTTGTAACAAGCTGTGCCTTGGAATGACTGGAATTCTTATTGCACTTTTTGTGCTTGTTTGACCATTTTCTGAGCTTAGAACTGATTGTGCAGAGTCCGAAAAAAATATTCTTTTGAACTTTATAGAAATTTTGTAACATTGCAGTCACATATTTTATTGTACAAATAAAATATGTATAATGATTTACATTTTCTAAATCATGGAACTGTCTGGTGCAAACTCACATTTGATTTTCTTGAGTTAATAAACCAAGTCATTCATAGCTGTGAGTGTTTTGAGTTGTGTCTCTGGCCTCTTTGCACATTTTTTTCCCAAATTCTTTGCTAACCAAATTGATTTTGGTCTGGACTTTGACTAGGGCAATCTAATACTTAATAATATACTTTGATCTAAACTTTTACATTAGTAGCTGTGGCTGCATCCTTGGAATTGTTGTTCTGTTAAATGGCGAACCTCAGTCACAGACTCATATCTTCTCTACCTCCCAACACAGAAGTCCGCAAACCAGTTAATTTGTGAACAGTGTGACCATAAGCAGCATAGAAATCACCAAACAGGTCTAAATTTCTCTGTGTCCTGGAACAGTCTTCTTTTGTGTGGTTGTATGGTGACAAAATATAAAAAAGGTTTAAGTAGTATGAATATTTTAGAAGGCACTGTAGATTTCCTACATGCAAGCAAAGCAGAACGTTCCATAATCCATGTAGAAACACGGCTTAAAATCAACATGTTGAGGCAAGGTGAATGAGTTTAGGTGTCTGTTTGGATGTGGATGCTTTGGGTCGGAGCTGAGGGGATCTCCCAGCTTCTTTTCTTTTGCCAGAGCAAACCTTTCCAGGGCCTGAGGGTGCAGTATGCTCTACCCTACCCCTCATTCCGCTTTCTTCAACTCATAGCGGGGTCATACACTCCATTCAGATCATAGAGCGCACACAACAAGTGAAACCTAATGAATCAGGCACTGAGGAATGCTCCTGTCACACTCCAAACACAACAAGCAAAGCCTTAGCTGAGTTTTTT
Source organism: Alfaro cultratus (assembly GCA_903066825.1). Lineage (NCBI taxonomy): Eukaryota > Metazoa > Chordata > Actinopteri > Cyprinodontiformes > Poeciliidae > Alfaro > Alfaro cultratus. The sequence goes on along the minus strand of CAEFZX010001923.1, from coordinate 36,865 downwards.
ATGAATTGGTTTATGCATGTGCCATCAGCCATTGGACTACACCTCTTTATGTTTGCCGGTGGGCAAATAGAGAGTGCATTCATTGATAAATACAGGGAAGAGTAAATGTGCAGGAGCCTATAGCTAATCTTTCTCCTCTTCCTTTCCTTAGGTAGCCAAGGTGGAGTACGTGAGGAGGAGACCCAAGCTGAAGGAGGTCTTTGTGAGGTTAGAGGACCACCTGGAGTGTGTGTGCACATCGCAACATCATGTGGTAGAACACTTAGATGCAGAAACAGGTAAATAAATACAAGCTGGGATTTCCTTCACACCTTCCTCAAATGATGTTTCTGAAGTCCCTTTCAAGTATTATGTTTGCTATTCTAAAGTTTGATGGCCAAAATCCTGCACTTACACTTTTGTCACTGTGCACACCTCATTATTATCTCTGTCTGCGTTGGATTAAATGAACCTTTACCTCCAAATGCTTCCAAGCAGACATGCACACCTGCAAGGTGACTCTCTGTTTGAAAACTGTAAAGCTTTGAGCCTTGCTCTGTGAGAATTTGTGTGTTAAGGGTGTGTGTTCAAAGGCTGCTTGGCATGACAGCAGTTAACGTGCCTTGATCTGAAGGTTTCCTATATCTGTGTGCAGATAAGCGCTGTAATGTGCACAGATAAGGCACCTGAAGAATTTAAACTGAGCTAAATTTTTGCACTCTCTGCTTCTGTCCCAGGGCTGTTGCGGTACCTTCGGTTTCCATAAAGCCTGCTTCTTGCTTTAAATCCTCCTTCCTTTTCACCCTCCCCAACTTTTGTGTTTTCAGGCCATCGTAGGGTTAAAGGTAAAAAAAGGAAACCTAAAAAGCTAAGGCCCACCAAGGACTTATTGGTGACATAATAAAGGTGCTCTTTTTACCCAAAGTCCACTGCAAGGCTGTGACATGACACAGGTAGGAATTGAGCACTGAAGTCACCTTTTGGTGTCACACTGGCCCAACCAAGGCCAAAACTGGGCCTGCCAATCACTGTCACCAATCACAGTGTGAGGAGAATGAGGGCTACTAAGTTTTACCTCCATGTCCCAATTGTGCATGTTGAATTTGTGGCCTCTTGAGCATGCTCACTTTGTATATGTGTTTTGTTTCACAGCAGTGGTCTTGCGACTTGTTGAGTGCATCAGCAGTTTGTTTTGTCTAACCTCTAAAGAGGCACCCTTCTCTCTTAATTATCTCTTGCTCCTCTTTAAGTTACAGTGCCCTGCAAAATCATTCATACCCCCTGAACATTTTCACTTGTCACTTTAAAAATCATAAATCCTCTATTCCATTTATTGGTATGCTACATAATAGACAAATGCCAAGTAATGTATTGTAAAACAATCTCCATATTTCTCTGTCAGGATAGCATGTTTAGAGTAATGTGCTTATTTTTTTTAATTTTTTTTGCCAATTACAGTTGTACTGTATGTTTTCTATTTCAGATTATGTTTTAAATAATCTTCCTTGGGACATTAACGATTGTTTTATTACTTAGAGTTTAAGAGTAAATGGGACTGAAAACAAATGCTCATCACATTTCTCAGATTCAAATAGTTTATTGTATAAAATACTATTAAGATACATTGCTATCTTTGTGGTTTATACAAAATGTGACAAAGTTCATGGGGTGTAAATACTTTTCGGATTCACTGTATCATCACATTTTTTTCCCCTGTACTATCCTTTGCACACAGAAAAATCACCCTGTACATAACTGTGCTTCAACTGATCAAGTTGTTTTGTATCTGGGGAAACTTAATTCAGAACATTATTGGTTACATGTGTGTTGTGTCAGTTTGCAGGAAATGCATGGATTCAAATGCTGAGGTTGGGATGTGATTGCGGAGATCTACAAAGATTTATTTTGTAATAAAGAAATGGGAGTCTTTTTGCATTTGTGATAGTAATTTCAGCTTTGTCTCTCTGTCCTACAGCAGATGTGAGGTGAGATCTCCCAGACTAAGGGGCAGCATCACGGGATGGACCTAAGCCAGAAGAGGACACCATCTTCTTTGTCTGTCTCTCCACCCACGATGCAAACATTGTTTAAGGAAAATATACTTTCTCCAAAAGTCTTGAGACTGAAAAATAGACAACAAACTAAAATACAGAATGCCAAAGGTGCTTTCAAAACCAGTAATGATGAGGGCAACTGAACTGCGATTATGAAGACAAAAAGAAGATGCCATGAAGCTCAGACTTCAAGAAGTTGGAAGGAATTTGGGATGAACAATTCAAAAGACACGCAAAATGGAAAATAGACAGTGGGATCAGACTTTTTTCAGTGAATCCAGTGCTATAACTCAAAGTGCCCTGTTTGTATAAAAAAAACTGCTGCATTCATAAGGAGAAAGCAAAAGGAAGATAGGAATAAAGATGCAAGGCGACAGTTTGGGAGTGTTCATTTTGCAGAACTATAAGAGGCAGCAATCATTGTGACTGGTGGACAATTTGTTCTAATTAAGGAAGAAACAGCCTCAGAGACTTCCGGTTTTGAAATTGCCTTACCTGCTTGTACATATAAATCTAAAAAAAAAAAAAACAGAGGCTTCGCCGCTGCTTACAAACTATTTATGCGTGTGGACATTTGCTTTTGTCACTTTCAATCTTCGCGAAAGGACAAAAAAAATATGTTTTTATTCATTTCCGCAGACATACTGGTATGTTTGGTCCAGTCCTTTGCTTTCACCAGTATCACAATCTCAGTGTCATTTTTGTTTTTTTTAGCAGTTGTTTTCTTTTCCATCGTCAACCATGTTTCGTATTATATTGCAGTATATCTGATTGATGTCAAGTTTTGCATATGGTTCAGATGTGTGTGTGCAAGGAGGAGATGTGAGAGTCAGTAAAGGAAGATGTTTTATTTTTGTTATGAAATATATTATGCATACTTATATCCAAACAGGAATTATGTTTTCTTTATTTTCTTTTGGAAAACAATGCAAATAATTTTAAAGAATGGTCAAATTGGTAAGGTTGAAATCTGTTTGCATCACTGTTGTGCAAAGGGTATAAAAAAGGAGAATCAATAACTAGTGGTGGTTTATATTTCCTTATGCTGCAGTCATTCTCCTTTTTTGAGACAAACATACAAGCGGATATCACAATATGTTGATGACAATCGCATAACTATACCAGAAAAGGTACCACAGTGTGCAGATCTAAGTAAACATGTAGTTGGAGCTGGGTCTGTGTCCTTACAATGAAGCAATATTTGGTGTCTTAAACTCATGCTTAAGATTCACTTTAATTGGATTTACTTTTGCCTATTTAAATCCTTCATCTCTAAATCCATAGTTTCCATTAAGCCAGTCAAGAAAATGCTACAGGTTAGTGAGCTGAATCCAAATTACAGACATGTCTATCTGACATGCATGTCAGAAGTGAAAGAAAATTCTATGTGCACTTGTGTTGAATTAAAGATACATTCCTTGTTTTGTGTAAGGATACCAGTAGATTAAAAATCTGTTAATGAATGCTAAAAACATAAATGCAGCAGAGACTCACTATCCAGCAGAAATATCACCAGAACTACCGTAGGATGGAATGGTTTTGATCAAAACACATTTATGTGCTGAAATGGCCCAAACAAAGTAGAGAATCCAGTTAAGAATCCTTGACTAAACTAGAATACTGACTTTCTTGTTAGTTTCCAGTGATCTGTACTTCTAAATGTGTAAAAAAAAAAAGCAAAAAACATAAAATTATACCATGACATTGGTCTTATTATGGTATGCAAAATGTAACTAAATTAACAGGGAAATTTGATTAGAGGTATTTCATGTCCATATCATGAAGCACAACTTTATAAGTCACTGAAGTCCTTTTTATTTTTTACACATATTTTTAGTGATTGTTTTTTGCAAACTGAAAATCCCTGTCTACAAATAAATTAAAGGTTAAATTATTCCAGGTTACAGAGTGTTGCTTGCTGTTGAGCAAAAATTTAATGGTTAACATTGATAGACACATCTATGATATCCTGGTTTGGATTGAAAGTAAAAATCTATATGCCCCGTTTAAGAAGTACATTTTGAGCTCACATTATGTGTGAACATACCTGTGGATTGATTTTCTGTCATGTTTAAAACCCTGGGTTTAGCTTTGCTTTTACTTGGATTGGGGGCACAATAAGCAGAACTTTTTTGCAGTGCAAACATTTCCACAAAGACACAAAAGGTAAGGTGTGTTGCATAGATAGTCCTAGATTGTGTATTTGTAACAAGAGGCTGTTTTTCACACATATCTCAAAAGCTGATAAGGAAGATGCCCGCCCGATCAGCTTCACAAGTGCACATGTTATGCCTCAAAGAGCAAAGTCCGCCTTGAAAGAGTGAATGAGTGAGCAAAGCAAATCGACGACTGCATGAATGCCCTCCTTGTTTAGTCAGGCTTTACTCCCAGTGTTGACAGGAGAACAAATCACTCCACCCTGTGGAGGGGACTTGCTCTTTATGCACTCATGTACAATCAGGACAAATGATGAGTTCACTGGGGTGGTCTGAAAACATTACAGTGCTGGCCTGACCTTGCACCCTATCTGAACAAACAACCGCTTCCTTTACCAGTGATGAATGTGGATCAACAGCAGAAAACTGGGATTATTCTAACAAAGCAAAGGGAATGTCACCAGAGTAGAATCGTGTAAAAAAATCTTACAACTTGTGACTAGTGCCATGTTTATAAGGTGGATCGTTTAACACTGTTCACATTAAGATTACATCAGTATACGGTCGTATTTCCTCTAACTCAGGATCCACGCGTAGCGCTCATACATGATTAACAATGCCATTATGCAATATGTTAGACGTCCGTTGGACAAATGTGCAAATAATCATAATTCCTTTGTTTTCAGTAATAAATGCATTTCTGTTAATGAAACTGTTAAATGATGTTTAGTTCCAAAACTTATGCCACGTATTTTTGAAAGCTATCACATGCTAAAAAAAAGGCAAGTTGATTAGCCATATTATGCAAAATACAAAATAGTTACACCAGCACAATAGCAAACAAACAGACCTGATGCATTTAGAATAAAATGTTGCAAAACAAAAGAAAGGTTAGATAAGCTATCTATGGCAGAGCTTTTTTTTTTTTGCAACTTTTCTTGCAAAAGAAAAAAAAAAAAGTTGCCAAATGTAACTCTTCTGTAGTTACATTGGCTAAGGCCAGTGTAGCTTGTTTGGTTGAGCAAGAGGCAGCAAACTTTTTAAACATTAGAGTTGTTTTAATTGGCTAAAGATTAAATCAGTTAAAATGCGTACTCCTTCTGAATAGCTCTTAACCTTCCACAAATGAGGATTTAATTTCTTTTCTACACACTCATTGTTATAATTATTACTGACTGTGCATTCACAGAAGCTGTATGCAACAGTAGAAATCCAATATTCACCTGGGTCTGGGTGCATACCAAACTAGAGATGCCAAGAGACTTATTAACTTTGGCCTCTTAAAGTCTTAAAACATTGTGAACTATTTCTCAAATGTGTGAAGTTTACTTAAACAAATGCTGCAGCTGCAGGCATCCCGAAAGCCACAAGTGAGGATGGTGATGTAAAGGAAATAAGAGCTTTTTCAGGTTTGCACAGTGAGCATGAGCTGAGCTTTACTCTAGTACACATCAGGAACAGACGAAAGGTTCAGGGGGCTTTATTGCTTTTCCCAAGAAGCTCACCCTAATCCCAGGGTGGAGGGACATGAAAGTCTTTCTCCTTTCCACTTCCCCGCTATACACCCATCTTATTACCTCAATAGGAAGCCAGATAAAGAAAGGCAACACATGAAAGAGAAGAAAGGATCAGAGAGACAGCAATTCGACAAGCTAGGGGAATGGGAGGGATAAAGTCAAAAAAAGTAGAGATAAAAGGAAGAGCACAGGAATTGATTGATTTTATTGTTTTTATCTGACATGCACAGCTTTATTTTAAAAAGGCGAGGAGAGAGGCTGAAGTGGGGATTTAGAGTGCATGGCGTGTTCACCACACAGAGAAAAGAAAGCAATATGTCATGGTGTGGAAAGAGGGAGGAGGAGTGGGGATACCCCGAGGAGTGAGAGTGCAATAGGATGGAGATGGGGGGGGAATTGGAAAATAAAGAAAAGAGGGAACAGCATGGACTCAAGATGTGGATAATCGGCACCACGGCAAGAGAGGCCAGACAGGTCAGCTCTTAAGTGGACGTGCTTCTATAAACAATACCAGAGGGGCACAAAGGTCAGGCAAGGTGTGAAGAGCGGGCTGCTGAATGGGCTTTATGTTGCTGTGTGCATGTATGCCTTTGCATGTGAAAGTCTGCAAATGTGCGTGATTGTGCATACATATGAACAATACAGAGGAGGTCTCCCAGTGTGAAACACGGCCCACTGGAATTTTAGGCTCTTCCAAAGAGCAAACTGGGATTTTAATGCCTACAATACAAAGGGTTGGAGTTCAGGGTTCACAGATCTTAAGAGGATGTGGCAAGTGGTGCTAAATGAATCGTCAAGCTTAGATCAGCTTCCTCTGGTTCTGTATTACAGCTCATAATACTCTAAATGCATGTTGCTGACGATGTTATCTAGATCTTAATGAGCAACATTGTCAGGATTAGCCATGGCTTTTACCATCATTTCTTACATCCTGCCATCTGCCCCTTAACTTTTTTTTCCCAATTTCCCCCCCTGTTATGTTTCTCCTCTCTTCCCCAACCTGTGGCCTCCGGGTTTTGAGGAAAGGCAGAGGTGGCCTTTGAAGAAGGCGGCAGCCAAGTTTGTCCGGGGCCACAGCCATGAATGAATGTCTTTGTTGTTCGCCGTCCTCCTACGTCTTCATATCCTACTCCCCCCGCTGCCCCCTTGCTTCACTCAGTATCCTCCATCTGCCCCCCACAAGCTCACACCAATACACTCATGCCCTTGCTGGGGCCCACTTTGTACAAATGACCCCGCTAATTATGTATTTAAGGTATTTGGCTCCTGTGAAACAGCTTCGGGGGTTAGTGGTGGAAGGTGGCGAGGCGGTTGGAGAGGTGTATAGGGCCCGTGGTGTGGTCCATGGTCTCATGGCTATCATTACTGCCCAGCGTTGAATGTAAACACTGGATTAGGGCAGGAAAGGTTTATTCAAGCGACAGATAGTTGAGGTTATGGTTTTTGACTGTGCTCTGGAGTTTCTACTTTCTGGTTTCACCTCTGGGTGGCAATTCCCTCAGAAACACTTATGTCTTTTACCTCATTCAGGTGAAGCAATGTTGACTTTGTTTTTTAAAAAAATGTCAAACTTTTAATCACTTAAAGATGTGTGTTGATGCAAAACACAATTTTATGACCTTTTGGGCTCTATTTAAAACCTTCACCTTCTCATTACAGAGAATTACTGTAGCATTGTTCCAAAAGCCACAAAATGTTGGGTACTAGCTAAATATAACATTCATAAGTTTATAATATAAGCACTTTACTGCTTACTGACCAATGATATAAAGATGAGGGCAACAAACTCAATTCAAAGTCATAGATGCATGTCAATGTGTTATCTAAACAATGAGTAAATACCTCAAATAATTTCATCTTCTATTGAAATAGCACTTGATGTTGAAACATTTTTAAATATCTAACATTCAATTTGAACTCCTATTCCTCTTTGGCTAACCTTGTTAGATTGTCCAGACTCCTCTCTCACACTGTCCATTCTTCACCTCACCCTTCACCTGGATAGATGAATAAATAAAATCAAATTATATTCTTGCAGTAAAATTAATGGGTTTCTAGCACTACTGAGTCACTGAACTCAAGTTAAAGCAGTAAAGGAGAAAAAAGGAAAAATAGCTCTAGAAATTCAGTGTTGACCTCGGTCAAGTGAAGAGAGGCATCTGAACGCTGATAAACTGGAGTTGGACCATAGCTCGGTAGATTCATTGTGGCACTTATAAAGATAAGAACCTGCGGCCAAGTAGCACAGATTCCTTCATATTTGTGTACGCAGTTTTTTTAACAGCAGTATTGAAGTTAGTTTTGACTTCCTTTCTAGAAACTGTATCTCTTTTGCTTTGACAACAGATCTTTTTTTCTGTGTCTGGCTGAGGTGAGTGTGACAGGGCTGCTGTCGGTCCCCAATAAAACTCAAGAAAGGAAGAGTCAGGAAAAGAAGGGAGAGAAAGTGGGTGTGGTACAGGAACTACAGAGAGTAGATGTCTCTCTCTCTCTCTCAAGAGAGTGATAAGTCAGCCTCTAATGGGAGAAGAAGCTTGCAAGTGTTGTAATTAGAAAGGGAGAAGCGCTGCTTTCCAGTGGCTGCTTCGAAAGAGGATTAGTGTGTGAGGGTGCACATTTTCTGATGGGAGCACAGCAGGAGAAGCCAGTTTTCCTTTGTACATCAAATAAATCAAAAGTCTACAATTAGAAGGAAGGAGTGAGGAGTGTTTGGCTTGTGGGAAGAAAGGATGAAAGCTCAAAATCTATCACTGCTGATGAGAAATAAGGACTTATGTGCGTGTGTGCGATTGTATGTGTGAGGTCGGGAGTAGCCAGTGCAACCGACATTCCTGGGCCGGCAGTATTATTGATTGCAGTGTAACCATTATCAGTGTTTACTTTGATCCGTCATCATCAGAGGAGTAATGTACTCAGCTGAACTTGGCCTCCCAGAGATGCTTGACTTCATAGAGATGATGATATTCAGGATGTTCTTCGACTCGTTATTTCGAGCTCCTTCAAAACGCAGTCCAAGTAAAAGCATGAATCGAACAGTCCCATAATTCAGCTGTTCGATGACACCACCTGGTTTAGCAGCCATGGACACACACAGAGACCCAGCACTCCCTTATCTTCAAGGAAAAATCTTGTCAGTAAACTGGGCAGAAGTGCGCACACACACACAGACCTGACTGTGTTGACAAAAAGAAGAAAAGATGGCATGAGGAAGAAGTGAGGTAGCAGGCGCCCTCCTATCTGTCTGATGAGGGTATGATGAGAGCATCACAGACCTCACACTGTTCAGCCCACCCCTGGTGCCAAAGAGTGGATCAACGGACATGTTCACAAAGAAAAGAAAGATCTGAAATACATCTCTATGGGACCTATTGTTAAGCACATGTTGTGGACATTTCCAAAGCAGATCAGGTTTTTAAAATCTCTTCAAGTGCAAATTAAATGAGAATAAAAAATTGTCATTTACTTTATAGGTAGATTTCATTGCTGTTATAACATTATACATTGTGTCACACAACAACCACAAGCATCAATGTATTTTTTAAAAAACAACATTCTAACACAAAAATGCTTTGAGTTAAACCATTCCACAGTAGCTTAGGTTACAGCTGGAAGATGAACCTCCAATGTGGTTTACTGTTAGGATGCCATACTTAGTGTATTGTGTTGTGTTCATCTCAAACCTTTACTGTCCCTCAAGGGAATATTTGGTAAACAATCAGGGTTAAGAACACAAAAAGAAATATTCAAGAGAGCTCTTAACATGATATATATTAGTTTTCCACCACTTACACAAGTTCGGTTTTAGTCTCATATGACCAGAGCATCTTCTTCCACATGTTTGCCATTTCCTCTACATGGCCTGTGGTAAACTGAAAAACAGGAACTTCTAGCTCTTGTACTCAGCAATTATTTGTCCTTGGGATGTTTCATTTTCAAACTCTGCTTAAAATTGTTGTTATACTATAATCTTTCCATCGTTGGTAAATGAACCATGTTAAACCCTCAGGTCATCCGAGGTCTGCTCATTCTGTGATGAGAACCAATCAAGAGGCGGCATTTAGATATTATGTTCCTCAGCTCAGGAACCAATTCAGTTCAGTTAATTTTATTTATATTGCACCAGTTAAAAAAAAAATTCTCTCAAGGCATGTTGCAAAGCAACAAGTCAATCCAATCGTACAGACAGATTTGGTCTTAGTTCCATACATTTCAAATTGACTGTAGGTATCAAACAATGCAGTGAAGTTCAGTTTACCACTCAAATTGGTCAAGAGGTTTCCTATCTAATAAAACAAAGCAGATTGCATCAAGTCACTGATTTGGAGCGTTTGTTCCTTCTGGGCAGGCATGTAGCAACAGTAGACTGTCCCTCATTACAGATGAAACAGAAGAAAATAAAACTTCCCTTTACCAGAAATGAGCTCAGGGTGAAAGTAATCAAAAGACCATAATCTTTTGTGCGTTGTTGTAATTTGGTATTTATAGTCTTCTTCTTAATTCCCCATGTATAACATCAGCAATTTCTCCCATTCCCTGAGTTAAACCGACTTCACTTCCCTCTCAGGTGCATCCTGTTTCTAATTAACCTCCTACTCATTGTTCAGCAATTAACTATCCAGTCTAGATATCTCAGTTCTTTTGTTGTTGTGTATGCCTGTCTGGATGTTGATCTTTCTTATTTTATTAAGTAAATAGTTGATTGGGAGTTTGAGACCATTTAAAAACATCTGGATACTCTGGCTATTTCAAATCAGAAGAGCAAATTTTACCGTTTGACTTACCCATGAAGGAAATGGTTGCTTCATTATTGTTGTCACATCTCTTTATCTTCTTTAATTTGCTTTCATTTAGTCATTTTAACAAAGTGAGTACAAGTAGAGCCCTTACATAAATATTAATACTCTAAATTTGCTGTCCCCTCAAAATAACTTAACACACTGCCATCTATTTATTAACCACTGACAACAAAAGCGAGTACAACCCTAAGTAAAAACTGAGCCCCGTTAGCCACTTTATTCACCAAATCTGAGGAAAGGTTTTTTCTGTTTTCAAATTAAATGCAAAGTGATTGTGTGGCATACACATACAAAAGATACACATGTCAGATATCTTTTTTCTAGTTCACCCTTAAAACATAATTTTAATAATTTATGTAAATTTGAATAGTCTGACATGTTGAGGAAGCCTGTGAACTTCAGTGTGAGAGCAAAAGAATGAGCTGCCCTGATAACCTCTTGATCTCTCTTATTGGAGGACCTTCCAGAACTGGCCGTGGACTTCCTGCCACATCCACTTAAAAGCTGGCATGTGTTTCTGTGAACTTATCTTCTGAAGACAACCCCACAACCCCCATATGACCGTCTTTGATTCTTGATTCTCCGACTTCACAGAACTCCATTTGTTCTCCTTGTCATGCCTTAAATAGCAAGAAAGTTTACAGTTTCTCTTGTTTTTCTATCGGGGTTTCCATTTAACGTCATATTGTCTGCCCTCCCCCAGCCCTCCCTGAAATAAAACGGCAGTTTTGTCCACTGACTCATTTGATCTGCTTCTATATGCAGGCCTTTTTCATGTGTCTGTTGCTGGAATACTTAGGGTGATGTCATCGCAGATTGGGCAAAATCAAAAACACGCAGACGCATGCATGCACAGTTCCCACCAACCCTGGTGTTTTATATTCAGCGGTTTTAGTCTGACCTGCATATCTCTGGGATGACTTTCACCAAAAGTTAATAACAGCAGCATAAGTGCTACCAGGGCTGCTGGAAGCCGCCTGGCAAAGTTATTGTGGTGGGATGAGAAACAGGCCCGCCGGTGGTTGGGAAACTCAGTGAACTGCATGCCAGCTTGACTACACCAATTTAAAGAGTTTAATTCAGGTTCAGCCCCATCCTGTCCTCATTCCCTTACACCCACACACCCACACACAGACACCCACACCCTTCTGACTGTCCCCCATTCCTCTTTAATTTGCTTTCCGTGAGCTAAGCAGCATGTGAACACCTGCTATTTTAAATGACATATACATTGTTGTGCTGAGTTGATGGTGCAAATCAGTGTGAGTGAGGCACAAATGAGTGACATCCCTGACGCTACGAGCAGCGAAAGCAGAGCAAAGTGTCTTTGCTCGGCGTCCAGGAATTCCCTTTTCATTCCCTTCCCTTCATATTTGAGCTCTACTCAGCAGCAGACACACATTCATTCGTCACGTTATATTTTGTCTGGTCAGCATTTTTAATTGTGTTCGTTGGGATTCCCTCTGCAAAATAGCAAACATGAACAAGAATCAGAGCAAGCAGCTTAAAAATTGGGTTAGTTGGTTTTTTTTACAGGCAAAGAACATTTTTTTCTGTTTCTTATGTTTCAGGCAGCAATCTGAAACATTTAAGATGAGAAATCCCAATTTGAAGTCCCAATCCAGTAAAAAAAAAGAAAAAAAAAAGAGAAAAAAATAATCAATGACATGTGCGTACTAGAAACGTCTGCTGCTGTAGAGTGCAGTAAGACAACATTACATAAACATTGTGATTGTTTCCCTGTTTCCCCCACATCAATGATTTTACTGACTCTGCTGTCTCTCCCACATTTTCATTAACTTTCCTCAATATTTTTGTTCATAGAGATTCTTAATGTTACTATAATGTAACACACAGTTATTTCTTTTTTATAAACTAGCTTTGTCTTATTGTGATGCTTTACGACAACCTGGTTACTTTTGTAACAGATTTAGACACATGAATGTGATACTAAATTCAAGTAATGTACATAAGCAACAAAAAATAAATAAAAGACAAAGTATAATTGAAAGCTAAAGTATTAGGAGACACCAACATTCATTACCATATAAAATGGCAAAAACAGGCTGCACAAGTTTAAATTTCTTAGGTGTGAGGGTGAAATCCTTTGCTCTTAAAGAAAAAAAAAAAAGAAGACCTGACTAAAGTTTGTCTGAGAGAGCAGAGACCAATATCAATACTTTAGGAATCATTTTCTTTAGAGGTGAGTCTAAGATTATTTTTTTCTTTTTGAAGACACATCACAGCTCATGTTTGGCTTCAACCAAATACAATAATCTAGGGAAAACTTTTTATAGTGGTGCATGTAATTCCTAGTTGCAGTAAAACCCATCTACTGATTGAGTTCATCAGCCATGAATTCAACCTTGTATCACACAATGCTTGAGTAAAATCTGAAACCATCTGAAAAAATGAAAGCTGAAGCCGAACTGGACCTCACAATATTATAATGACCCAAAATATTTCAGTAAATCCACAGAGGACATGGCAAAAACATGAGGAATGGAAAGTGCTGAGACAAGTCAAAGACCCGATCTTGATTTCATTAAGATATCGTGGGGTGATTTAAAACTAGCTTCCAGCTTTAAATAAATCCCTCAAATGTCTCACAGTTGAAATTGAGTAGTGGGGCAAACATTTCTCCAATTAATGTCAGAGAAAATTTCCAGAACTGCTAGGCTAACATTTGCGTGCTGTCTCTGTCTTTATGCGACTTGTTCATTCGACTCAAATATAACTCAAAACATTGGATAACATTTTAGTGAGGTCAGTGTTAAAGAGAATGATTGCTGTGAGGAGTTAGCATAGGAAAGAAACTTACAGCAATCTGTTTTCAGAAGCTGTCAGAACATCCTCTAAGGAAAGTGCCCTCTTTTCAGCATCTATGCAGATTTACACCAGCCTAAAAACTCATTACGTTTGACAACAGCTGTCATTATGACTTATACTAATTAAGCTTCCAGGATTTAGATTCTTTAAAAATCAAAACATTACTTTAATGATATCTTATAAAATCCTTTAGAACTCTGCACAATTATTGTCTTTAGTCATAAGCAGTTTTAATGCGATTTTCGCCTAGAAAATTGCAAAATGTAATGGCCTTTAAACACACTCAATAAAACAAAAAATAAACAACATTCCTTTCAGTCTCAGTTTGATATGACACTAAGGCTCATATAAGCCTAAACAAAGACGCCACAAAGTACAGAAGGAGACAGTTGGAGGTAAATAAGCAAATGAGTGTGTTCAGTCAGAGAGGCAGAGGTGTTGGGTTCAGAACAACGTGACTCCTTTTCTCTTCTCAAAGTAAAAGCGAGACACAATGAACATGTTTTTAATTAGCTTCTGGTACGTCGCTCATTACGTCTCTTGCTGTCAGAGTCAGACATTACATACACCGTCTGTGCTAAACGTAATTAATTTCACATTTGTACTGCACAGTCTCGAATCTTTCCTTCCTACCAGCCCAAACCAGGTTAAACAGGCTACTTTTTGTTACTATTAAGTTTCTAAAAGCTATTGTTGACAACCAGACTGTAATGTGATTTTCCACTTGGAAATGTGCCTCGTGCTCAGACTAAAGTGAAGCTTCATGACTCACAGGTAAGTCATGAGGAGAGGCAGCAATTGACTTCAGAAGTGATTTCAGGATACTCCCATAAAACAGAAAAGCTGTGTTCAGCATAAACAAGACTATAATACCTGCCGAATGAACTGAGACGAGAGGCGTTCCTCTTGTTATGTCACAGACGGAGTGCTGATGTGAAGTGACTACCTCACCTGTAAATGTGTCAACAGAGTTTTTTTTCATAATCATTTCTTTCATTGCTGGAAGCACTGACATCATCCCTTACAGTAAATTCAAGATGAATATCTGCTTTCTCAAACAAGGAGAAGTTGAAGCTGAATTGATGTGTTGTCTTCGCTGAACTGGTATGTTATCATCATTGAACAAATAGTTCAACACAACTGAGACCTGTGACAAAGGTTAGACTTGATGGTATTACTATGCACTATATCAGCTTTTAGTGTCAAGTTTAGAGTATTACAGAATGTCCTTTAGAATGTTTTTCTTTTTTAAAAAAAAAAAATTATCAGGATTAATACAACAATTACTAACCTAGTCATTATTGGTTCTAATGATGACAAATGAAATCAGCATTATTATTTTTTTTCTTATTGTATGGCTTTTTTTTAAATTTGGTGATTTTTCTGTGGAATGTGATTCCGACTTAATTACGGGAAAATACATTCACTCACAGATTTTTTTCATAGAGAACATCTAAAATATTTGGAAGAAAATCCAACTTTGGAAGCTGGCAGGCCTAGTTGCAATGATACCCAACATGCTATTGGCTGGCATTTGCAAAGCAGCCAATCCTGCAGCTGCTTTCATTTTCCTTGTCACAGTGCACTCAGGAGCGGAAATAAGGAAGAATGTAAATATTAGCTTAAGACAGTTTCCACTGAGCGTATTAGTGTATATTAAGGTATATTTGGTGTTTGAATAGTTAAAATAAGTAGCTACTAGCATTTTTAAAGAGG
Organism: Alfaro cultratus; assembly: GCA_903066825.1. NCBI lineage: Eukaryota > Metazoa > Chordata > Actinopteri > Cyprinodontiformes > Poeciliidae > Alfaro > Alfaro cultratus. The sequence continues at coordinate 21,818 of CAEFZX010001923.1, read as the reverse complement.
GTGTCAAGTATTCATAGATTTTAGTTTAGTGCTCCCTCAAGACTTGTGGTCTTCTGTATGTCTTAAAATAGGTGTATAAGACAAGGACAGATCAATCTCAGAAACTCCAGTACACTATGAACTCAGGAGACTTCTTAACCAACATTTTGGTCACTGGAGTTGAACTTTAAAATGTTTTAGGATGTAATATATTGTGCTTATATTAACATTATTAACGGTATGATTACTGGACATTCCCATGCTGTTTATATTTGCTTATAATTATTTGAACAGATTAATGTGGCACCTTCAGTCATTTGCAAATTGTTCCTAGGGGTCACATCTCCTGTTGCGTCACACTGATGGATTAATTTGTGAAAGCTCACAGCTTCGCAGGATTTGTTTATGATGGAAATGTTTTGTAAAAGAAGCTAGAATGTTGGAGGTGTTGAATTAAATTACTGCAATTTTGCAAATACATATAGTTTTAGTAATCATAAATTACCTAAAATAAAATACTTAGTCTTGCAGAAGAAAAAATGTGTGTCTTTTTAGACAGTGCATGTAAAGATCTATTTTCACCTCTTTAGATAGAATACTCAAAGCAAGGTACAGCATAATAAAAAAACAATACGACAAAAGCTAGCAATTAGTAATGTTTTCAAAAAGTCACAAATAAAGCAAGAACTGAAGTAACTCTTCAGTATGCTTCTGTTGAATTTGACATCATTTTTTCAACCACAGCATTTACTTCCTTCCTTCATACAATTTGCACTTCCCTATTGTCTTTACTTTTCAAACAGCAGGTTTATGCTGCCTATAGTTGGGACTTGTCACTTTGGTAACTGAGTGAACGCAGGAAACTCTTTCTGCTTTCTGTGGAACTGGCACATAAATTTAACACATCACATGCCTCCACCACAAAATCTGCCGTTAAAGCGTAAATTTACATTTGTGAGACCAGACTTAGAAAACTTACACACAGTATATTGTAGCTGCAGTTTTTTTTTTTAGCTTTCATGTGTCCAAATTTAGATTTTATTGCTTTATGGTAACAGCTGTGGAATTAAAAGCTTTTCCATGCTGATTTGCTTTCATCTCGTGCAGTCATTTCTTAAATGTATAAAACTTTTCATTATGCTTTTTAACAACTGGTTTAGTCCGTTTTAATTTGGTTTAAGGGATTTATGGCTTATATATATAAATATCGTAAAAATCTGCCGTCAAATGTGTAGTGTGCACTTTTTCCCCTTCGAATGGTATTCTCTTTGCAAAGACAAGAAACTGTACAGCATGACTTTGAGATAAAGAGAAAGTTTTATGAGCAATTGTACAATAATAGAAATTAAGAGTGATTTTGGTGAGAGAAATGCTTCAGGGTGTGTTTTAAGTAGCAAAAAACTGTTAATGATGTTAAGTTTCGTTCTGCTCCTTATGATCTAATCACTCCGGGATTCTTTTATTACCAGGCCTTTAATGAGATCATTCTCTTTGCACCACAAGTAAAAGCAGTGGTTCACTTTGTGTTCCCAGTTCTAACTGTTCAGAGTCCCATTAAAAACAACGTTGCTGCTCGCCTGACTCCTGGAGCCTTCTAAAAACACCCCGCAGAAAGTGGTCCAGCCATTAGCAAGTGAATCAGCGGCCGCAATTAAATCTCTCTGAGTGCCAGCAGTGGTGTTTATCCTTCTTCTCAGAAAGGCCTTCAGGGTTTCCTTGTAATGATGTAATGTTTTGGTTTACCTGAAGCCCCGCTAGCAGGAAGTGAAAAAAGAGACAGTATAGGATTCAAAAAGAGGATGTTGGGGTAAAACAAGTCGACATAGATAATTAAACTCCTTTGGGCTAATTGAATACATAACCCTTGAACCTTTTCCACAATTTTGTTGCTTGCAATAGCACACCTCTCTTCTGTATTTTAGATTATTTCTTCCAAAGTAGATTTTTATTTCTTGTTGTTTTACTTGTAAAAGCCACAAACTTGTTAGTAAAGCCTTTTTAAACTCAATTCCCTCATGTTTTTTTTGTTTTATTCCAGCGCTTTTTCTTAAAGTTCAGAATTTTAAATGGAGCTGTAACTAAATAATGGTCTCTCTTAAGGTTCAAGTTTTCCTCTCCCCCAACACCCGTATCAAAGAGCTGGCCTGATTCTGTCTGTGCTGTCAGTGCTTCAAAGGCAGTGCTTCAGAGCTGGGCTCCATGACGTCCAGTGGCAGCATTTCAATTCACCTCTGGTGCAGTAGATATAAAGATAGCATTCATCTATTGACTGCTTTATGTTCCCACTGTGGCACAGATAACTACCTTACTGTCCCAGGACAACAGGGCCTGTGTAGACCTTTGTTGCTCCAATGCCAGTGGCACAAGTGTACATTTCAACGCTAAGTTCATCCAAGACACTGAATGCTTGAAGGCTTATGTCTGTGTGTGTGTGTTTATGGGAGTCCAAAGACAGTGATAGCATGTTTGTACAGCAGAAAGCAATACTTCAATGGGTAAATGTTTATGTTTTATAATATGAGGATATTTAAGGCTTTAAACGCTTGTCTCAGAGCAAATCGGAACAATGGCTCCTGTGTGTGAACCCTTGGCATGCAGCCACCTGGGTAAATGTACAGTATAATGACATGTAAGAGGAGAGGAGAGCAGGATGAGATAGAAGTGAGGTACATGGAAGAAAGAGGAGAGGAGGAAGTAAAGAACAGAAACTCCAGTTAAATTGAAGACAGGTTAACAAAGTAGACAGGATGCCTGTGAATTTATTGAATGAAATCACTTTTATAAGACAGGTGAAAAGAGCGGTTGTAGTGTAATACGTCCTATGTTTAAATATTTATGTAGCTATTTTGCTGCAACCTCAGCTTGGTAAAAAAAACCCAAAAACCCTTATAGTTTTAGAATTGATGGAGATAATCAAGTGAACAACATACAGTACATGCCCACACTGTTCTCATTACACACCCCGACCCTCTCCGTCTCTTTCTCTGTTGATCTCCACACAAAGATGCGAAATCAAATCTTTGAATTACTGGCAATTGATGACAACCTTCTGCTCTTTCATCCAGTCTTCTTCCTGCTTTTATGTTTTTTTTGTTGCAACACTTGGAGCAGCATAACTCATTGAAACCTGTAGGATGACGTATGGGTGGCATGTTCCCTGTACGTTTTACTGAAAGTTAGCTTTGCACAGTTTTGTGCACCTTATATAGCACATATACCACTTTATAAGCAATAGGCTTTCCAGTTCCACCATATGGACCAAAATTTCTATACAGTAACTTAAAGGGATTTGGACTGTTATGTTATTTGATGAAAAACATTTGTATCCATTAGCAATTGAAATGTCAAAATTCAAGTTGACAAAATAGCCCTCCTGAGGCAAGAATGAAATCAAATGATGCACAATAAAGCTGATCTCAAAATCCAATGACTGCTTTGTATGTGAAAAATTATTTTTCATATAACTGCCAAAGAGATAAAAATGCACTTGCAAATAAATTAATAAACTTTTTAGATGTAAAGTGTATTGACCTAACATCTGTTATGAATTTATGCTTTGTAAATAAACTAAATGAGAAGATGTTTATCAAATTTGTATTGGAAGAAAACAATTGTTAAAAACCCCAAAACACCTGTCGAAAACAACTGGAAATGTAAACCAGTGGTTACTGAGAGGAAACTGACGCCTCACAATAACTATAAGAAAGAAATGGTGAAAACAGTTAGAACTCCTCCTAGAGCTGCCAGGTCAATGACTTCTTTGGTGTCGCAATCAAATAATCTCAAATTTCACAATCACTGACAACTTCTTCATTTTTCAGTGAATAGCTGTTGCCAGAACTCACAAAATGACTCCACATTGTCAGCAATTTGATTCATAAGTTGTCACGCTACAACACGCCAATGACACCGTTCGTTGACTCTCAGGCTTTTTTCAGCAGTGGCAAAATGATCAAATGTCCTCAAAATTTGCTGTTGCTATTTTATTGATTCAACATCTCTATGTCAAAACGTTAACAGAGAATGAGCTCAAAGCTCTATGTTGTCAAGTTAGGTCTTGGCTGGTTTTCTATACGTCTTCCAACAATCCCAGTGTCGCATCACTGACCTCTCACCCCTGACCTCTGTGAAATAGGAGGCTCACTGTGCAACTGACAGGAGCTCCTGTTGCTACAAACAAGGCAACAAGTCTCCTGGTTGCATGCATATAGATACACAGCTGTGCAACCTCATAGGTCTTCAACACTGGAAAGTATGCACCAAATGAATCCCCAATACCTGTCAGAGAGGGTCTTTTAAAAGTCTTCATACCAGACAAGCAGCGGCAGCAATTTAGCAAACACCTGGTGGAACTGCGGGTCTCATGAGCTTATCATGCAAAAAATGCTTCTGTTGTAAACGGCATAATGGAGGAGCATTGTTGTGATGCTCCTCTCTAGAGTGTCAGAAAGAGTAGGAGATTCTTAAAGAGACAGAAGAAATTTCTAGGCTTCAATTTACAAAGTCAAATTTTGTTACGTTTTATATTTACAGCATTTTTATAGCAACTGAAGTCAATTTAGTTATTTGATTGTGCTATAAAATGGCACTATGTGTCTGGAAAATACATAATACTGCCCTTTTAAAGGCTTTCCTGGCATGTTATTTTATTGTGGCCCAAAATTCTCTTCAAGAAATGCATTTTTTATGATTTTCACATTCAGGTAATGGTGGCTCAGAACAGCTGAGCGGCTGTTTGAGTTGAGTGGAAATAAAAGGCAGTCTCCCAGACCAAGTAGGAAACCAGTTGAATACCATCCTGTAGCTTTTCTTCTGGAATAATCTGTAAGTTTTAAAATCAGATAAAAATGCTCACAATTCCCAAAATGAAAAGTAAAAAGAAAAAAAAAAGATTTTAAAGCTGTCTAACCGAGCATTTTCTATAAGGTACAATACATACGGCATACAAAAAAAAAAAAAAAAAGAAACTACATTTTTTAAAATTGAGTTCTTGTTGGTCTGTTTATCAACATGGCAGCTTCTGATTGGCTGGTTTGTATTCTGCCTTTTAATCATTATTATGTTTACGCTCTGGCTGTTGCATATTTCTCCATCAGAATTACATGAGTGTCTATTAAACAGATTTGCCTCCTTTGGCTTCTTCTTTACAATTTTTTTTAATGTAATTATTCCTGCTTTTAAGTCTGAGCTGCACAGATTTGTGAATCTGTTGCCACATGGCTCTTGATATGTTTCTCCCTTCCAAATAGATTAAAGAGGAGAGAAAACATTATACAGACTTCCCTTTGGACAATTTTCTCTGTCTTTTTCCAGACCACTGTTTCCCGCTCTTGCCTTTGGCTGCAGTCCAGCAAATTTTAACACCCATCATGGCATTCTGGGCATTGTCCAAGCGATGCCCTTGAGGAGGACATTCCTGTCTGGCACAGTTCCTCTTTTCACGCTATTTATACTCAAATATCTGTGTCCTTCACTGATACCAGAAAAGCATCCAACCAGTTGGTTCTGCCCTGTGATAATAAAAGGAAAGACTGTCTTGCACAGGCTATAGAGAATAAAAACTGAGTGTAGTAGAAAGAAAACTTGTGGAGTACAATTTTACGGCATTATTTACATTATTTTGGTGACATTTCAAAGTAATTTTCCACATTTTATTTTTGTTTTACATAATTTGACATACACTCTTAAAATGTATCTCAGTCATCTAAGTGACTGATACAAGATTCTGTTTTTTGTATTATGGCAAAATACTAGGTAAACTGAGTTGTTGAAAACTATTATATTGTGCTAACTACAGTTTACCTAACACATATAAAGTGTCATCCTTTATTTCTATAGAGAGCAACTTGGCATCTATGGCTACAGAGGGGTCTTCATTGGGGTACATCTGCTGAAATGTTAGTCTGATGTTAACTTGTCTCCTCTTTGTTTTGATATGACTCATTGATATTTCGGCTCATAATTTCTTTGCAATACAAATTAAACGTGTGTGGTTTCTACTTTTACACAAACTAAGTGTTTTTCTTTGAATGTTGTAATTACTGGACCAATGAATGACAGATACTAAATGACAGATTTAGTATCTGTTTGTTTAAATGACATTTATTTTTATGTACACTGGTCCAAGAGTTTACATAAATATTGCTTAGATGTTTGCAGGTAGTCTTCACTGCTAAGACTAAAAAGCCTGGCTTGAGTTTCTGTGTGCACACAGGCATGTCACCCTCTGATTATGTTACTGCGGGTGGTTAAGATGTGGAAAAAGTCCAAAAATAAGCTCATCTTTTATTGCACTTATGTAATCTCTCACTAAAAAAATAGTTATTGACTACTAGAAAAACGTGAGCCTTTAATTTAGTTACATTTATACAACAATGACAATTATGATATTTTTTTATTTTACTTAAATAATGCCTCAAATTTTGCTAACAGTTTCCTTAAAATAAAAATATTTGAAGCATTTGTTGAGTCATAATTTTGCTTTTTATGGAAGATGTCTGGTCTTTACTTGCCAGTGGCTGAAGATAGAACAGCAATTTATGAGTTTAAACAAACTCAACTTAAAATACAGTAGATCTGCATAAGAACAAGTTTGGATCAATGGTGGCATAAAAAAAGTCTTCATTACCATTAATTTCTATTCTCCTGTGCCAATCTTCACCAGCGGTGCTAATAATTATAAGGAAGTCTTTTCCCCACAGATTTATCACTCTGTTCAGAATATTACATTTTTTTCCCCATTACCACAACCACCCAAATTGTACATTTTCAGAAATAATTTTTTATGTGTGGAGGGTAGAACAGAGATAACATTACTTGTGAGTAATGTTTTATATAAGAAGCTCTGTGTGTTCTCCTGCAAAGTTCCATTTGGTTTACACAAACAGATGCTGAAACCAAGAGTTGGCCTGAAATACCGTTCCCTCCCAGAATCAAGAGAATGTGTTTCCCCCTCAACTTTAATAGCAGCCCGTTAAAATGCACCAAAAGTACTTGAGTTCATCTGCTGACACTTTGTAAAACATCACCCGTGAGGTGTGTATTTGCCTTTGGTTTGTGCATGTTTGCCTTTCAGTCCACACCCGTTGAGGACGAACAGGTCAAAAAGCAACAACTTTACGAGTATAAAATTAACACCTGCAGCTTTACGACGAACCCATCCAAACAGGGAGCTTCACTTATGAACCATCCACGTTTGAAAAAGTAGTACTTTGATCAAAGTCTATGTTAGACTTGGATGAGAGCGAACAAACTTTGATAGGAGGTGGTTATATACAGAGGGAGTGATGCTGAGAGGATGATTGATGACCAACAAAAATGGGAGAGAAAATATTTAAATACACCTCCTATGTTCTCTTTACAGATAATCTATAGAGGACAGGATCCTGAGGATCACTGGATACTATGGCTACAATCTGGGCTACTCAAGTCACAGAAGTGAGTGAAAAGATGCAAGTGGAATTGGATGATGAGGGGATGTGACACGTGTACGCATTTATTTGCAAGGTGTGACACGTTGTGCATGATTTTTTTTAAGCATAGAAACAAAATATGAAAAAAAAAACAAGCAACGCAATGTGAATGTTAATTTTGTGAAAAATATCTGTAAATTATATTTTTTAATTGCAAATGCACTGTGTGATTGCACAATCCCAATTAATTGGCTGCAAATTGACCCCATCAAGAAACTGAATTGCATCGCAGTCTCTGTCAGCTGGAGGCTAATCCATCTCTGGGATTGAATGCAAATGAACAGCAACACACACTGTTTCTTAAATCTAAAGTTAACCATTTGAAATTGAGTTTGCAGCAGATGTTACCTGCAAATAGCACTCAAACTCCAGCCTGTAACGAATTGTTATATTTCAAAAATAGTACATCTCTGCAACACTACAGCTCCCTTAGCAATGCATGTGAGTTGCATGGGCTGTATAAAATGCATGAACTATGGGAGTGTTTCAGCAGCTCTGCTTTAGGTTGTCAATATGTGTATGACTTGTAGGCTGATATTTGGCATTCTGCCGACTCTGAGACAATAGCAGGGATTGGACAAGAGAGCTGATTGTGCACTTTGTTCTACAAGAAACCTGCTTCCACTTACGCTAAACTGTTGCCCAAGCCAGTGGGAGAATAAAAGAAAAGATAAACTACTGTAATGCTTTGTGAAAAGAGTTGGGTGCTAAATGTAGATTTTCTGATATTGAGGTTATTTGTGCAGAGCAGAACTTTACAAGGCCCGAGGCAACAGACCAGACAACTTTGCAAGTCTGCTGCACAACTGGCTGAATTTCTCAGTATTTTTAAATAAAATAAATGGAGCTAAATTATGTTCTCCTATGGCAAATCTTTAGAAATGTAACTCAAATGTCTTGAGATTCACAGCCTGATACCCTTCACTTCATTTAAATTGAGCTTGTCGTACCACAACTTCTCCCTCGAGCCATTACATAAGAGCTGTGATACAAATTCATGACTTCAAAATTCACTTACTCAATGTTTTAGGATTTTGTTATTGAAATCTGTTGCTAAGATGTTGCATTCAGTGACATTATTTATCACACTAACAGACCTGTTTAAAATCTCAAAGCGAACAGTTGAACGCAAGTAAATAGATTTTTTTTTAATGAAGCCGAGGGAAGCTAAACCAGCACGTCTGCCATTAACTGCCTCATGTTTGTCACGGCTGACAGTTGCAGCAGACTAACCATGAATGCAATCCCACATTTCATTACAGAAATGTTTCTGCTCTTTTAGATTGATCATGTCAGACCTGATTAATGAGAAGATGAAATTGCAACCAGATTAAGATAACTTGATTCTGAACACTGAAAGGGAAAATTTTGTATTCCGCTACTGTCTAGAAGATCTTCTTACTAAATGTACAGCGGCTTGCAGAAGTCCTCATATTTGCTCGACCTTGACCACAGTTCAAGAGTGGTACAAATTTTGCCCTCTAGCACAGACAGCTGAATACTTTGCTTGTACTGTGTGTGTGCTCAGTTTACTGTTGAGTAGGTAAAAATAAAAAAAATTGTGGCCAACGAGAGCTTTAAACTTCACAATTTTGGTCCACGTGTTTAAAGGTTTGGACACAACTGCTTTATAAACACAAACTTCAGCAAAAAGTAACTTGGATTTTATGTAATAGACTAAACAGTGTGACTGCGCACCAGAAAACAATGATACACAGTTTTTAACATTTTTTACAACTAAAAATCTGGAGTCAGTACTTTGTGGAACCATAATTGACTGCAATGAGAGCAGCAAGCCTTTCAGGTGAGCCTAGGCCATAAATCAACATTTATAGCATTCTGGGAGATGTAGGCAGAGGAAAGGCCTTCGCTGTTCAACTTTTCACGGCCAGGGTGAAAATGTGATAAAATATCAACCTTTACAAGCTGTATAAATATAAGTTTCATCCAGAGACTAAGTCATAGAAGCCGCTATATATTAGATCAGAGGGCAGTGGGACAATCATTTGCTATTTCTTCAATGGACAGGATAAGTCCTGAAGACAGTGACTTTTTTTTTAAGTCAGCCTTGAAGAATCACATTCAGGCACCTTGGTTTGTTTACTCCAGAGTCACACGCCTTTCAACCTGGTGAGTGTCATTTTCCCACTGAGGCTGTAAGACAAAAGAGCACCCAAACAGAACAGAAGGCTCATCCTGGGTTAATGACATATTTAGTAAGATCTTACTGCCAGTTTTCTGATATTGCCACCTGCCATCTGTGTTAAATTACAAGATGCCTCAGAGGGAGATTGTGAACCATATTCAGAGATCGGCTATAAATGACAGACACCAAGACGTTGGTTTGTGGCCAGACGTAACCCATCGTAAAAAATAGTAACTAGTAATACAGGTACAATGTTTTAACTTGAATGCATAGTTGAGACTACATATTTGCGATTTGTGACTTTAAATCTTGAATCATGATGGTGGATGGTGAGGAGACAGACTGCTGGAGGCCCAGGTAAGATGAATAATGGTTGTTTTAATGAAAAGCAATGATCCAAATGGTCCACAATACACTGGCAGCACGGCAGAGCGAAAGCCAGGGCTGTAACCGGTAGCCACAGGTAACACAAGTGAACAGGACATCAGACAAGACGCCAACTCAGACAAGGACCTGACAGAGACACAGGTGACACTAAATACACAGAGAGGTAATCAGGGGAATGAGAACACCTGGGAGTAATTAAGGGGAGACAGGACAACACGGAGACACAGAAACTCAAAAATTAAACACAGAAACCCACGGATCCTGACAAAATCAGATTAAAGTTTTACGTCACTTAGGATTGTAAAAAATTATGTACATTTGCTTCATTCCAGAATAAGAGGAGATATATATATACACACTGTATATACACACAGTGGATATAAAAAGTTTACACACCCCTGTTCAAATGCCAGGTTTTTGTGATGTAAAAAAATGACAGCAAGACAAACATTTCCCAACTTTTTCCACGTTTAATGTGACCAATAACCTCTACAATGCAATTGAAAAACAAACAGAAATCTTTCAAGGAGGTGAAGTAAAAATAAACAACTGCGATAATGTGGTTGCATAAGTGTGCACACCCTTTTAGAACTGGGGGTGTGGCTGTGTTCAGATTTAACCAATTACATTCAAACTCATGTTAAATTGGAGTCACCTCACAGCTGTCACCGATTAAAGTGCCTCTGATAAAGTTCAGCTGTTCTAATAGGCTTGCCCTGACATTTCTGCAAAAAAAATTCAAATTCATTAAATATACCATGGAACACAGTGAAGATTGTCATCATCAAGTGAAGAAAACATGGCACAACAGTAACATTACCAAGGACTGTGGTAATGTTACTGTACAGTTTTCTGTGTACTACTGTACACAGTAGTACAGAGTGTGTACTGTACACTACAGTGTACAGTAGTACACTGTACAGTAAACTGGTCAGGGAGGCTGCCAAGAGGCCGACAGCAACACTGAAGGAGCTGCAACAATTTCTGGCAAGTACTGGCTGTGCAGTAAATGTGACAACTATCTCCTGTGTTCTTCATATGTCTGGGCTACGGGGTAGGGTGGCAAGACGGAAACCTTATCTTACAAAGAAAAACATCAAAGCCCGGCTTAATTTTGGAAAAATACATCTGAAATCTACCAAACACATGTGGGAAAATGTGTTATGGTCTGATGAAACTAAGGTTGAACTTTTTGGACATAATTCCAAAAGGTATATTGGCGCAAAAACAACACTGCTCATCACCAAAAAAGTACTATTCATTATCCATAGAGATTGAATCCAGACCAGCACGGCTGAATTTTGAAACATGGTTCTGATCCCCCTCAAAGCTCAAACACATGACTTGTTAATGTAGCGAGTCCGTTGTGAATCCACTTTGCATTAAATTTTTTATAACAATTCTGAGATTCAAAGATATACCAGCAATAGTTTTGTTAACAGATGGAAGTTTCATCTAGATCAACAGAAAAATGCAAACTTCAGGCAGAATAAACGCATTCGACTCATTTTAAATGCTGTCGATTGTTTTGGGGTTGCGATAAATAACCCAGTGGTGGAGTCCTTCAGTGTGGAAGGCCAAAAGCTGTATTAAACACTGCAGACCATACCATGGACATAATCAATACATTGCAACTATGAATAAAACAGCAACTGCAGCTGTATTCTTGTAAGTTTGGTTAAAAAAGGAAGAAAAAAGTTCCATTTGGGAATTCTTACTACGTGGATGTCTTCCTCTGCAGTTTTTAGTGTTCGGAAAAAGGACAAAAAATAATTAGAACATTTCAAAGAACATTGTGTTTTGTGTCACAAAACTTTGCATTGGTTTGTTATTTAACAACTTCTTCCAGGATTGCAGAGATACCCTGTTCAGCCCCTGACTTCTGAGAGCTTATGCAACCTGTCTGGAGGTTCAAAGCCTCCTTTCAGCATCGTCTGTTGGGTGTTTCAGTCGAGGTTTCTAACGGACATGGTTCTCATTTTCACGTGTACAGTTAACGTCAGAATTTCTGATATCACACAAAAGCCTTACACTCACTTGTAAGTTTGATCACTATTTTATCGACAAGCTGAATTGTGACAAGAAAACTGAAAAATGACAAGGCCGAAATGATCCCACGTTTTGTTGACTTCCAAAAGAAATCGGACCATTCGATTAGCTTTAGCACAACACACTTTTCACACCGCTTCTGAGTAACCAATCAACACTGAAACTCACGTAAGGAACTTTGGTTATCAACTTTGGACACTTGCACTACTCCAACACTTTTGGTAAGAAGCAAATTCATGCAGCCGATGAAAGAAAAAGTAGTCTGAATCTCAGAGGATAGTAGATGCTTATTGTGAGGTTGGAGGCTACGCTGACTATTCCAAACATTTCACAGTGTTCAGTACAGTTGCATGATTAACTGTACAGGGCCTTGTATTAATTTACCTTAAACTTTTTCACATTTTGCCACATTGATGCTACAAATATTTGTGTATTTCACTGTGTTCCCTTTACAAGAGTCCAACTCAAAATGGTTCATATTTGTGATGTGTGTGAGAGTGGGAAGTAAAAATCTGAGAAAAGCTCCATGATTTGGATCCAATCTACCTGAATCAGTTGTTTCTACAACTGCGTCTTTTCACTGCAGTTATACAGTAGCTGCAACTTCTTTTGGGTGGTGTCCACCCACACGCAGACCGATGATTTGCCCATTCTTTGCGAAACGGCTTCAGCTCAGTCAGATCAGACGAGGCTTGGTCTGACTGGGTGGAGCATCGTTTTCCTGCTTGAAGATGAACCTTTTTACCCCAGTAAGTCTAACACAGGTTTTCTTCTGGGAGGTTTCGACTTATCTTGTCGTCAACTCCTCTGAACATGGAGTTGATGAAGAGATGGGTTACTGTTCTGTTTATAATTAAACACAACTACAAGGGCAATTAGTAGGAAGAGACTGTAAGATACCACGCACGAGAAGTTTTTTCAGCTTATCGTCATTTTGTGGTCGGGCTTCAAATTCTTGGAATACGCTACCATTGGAGCTAAAATATTACATCATTTAGGAAATCACTTAATCAGTGGTTATTACGTCATCAAAACTGTACTCATGTTTTGAATAATTTTTCAATGAACCAATGTTTTTACATGTTTTCTTAAGGATGTGACTTTTAATTTTTACTGATGTCTTTTGTAAATGATGCAACTTTTTGCAATCCATTGGAATCTGTCATAAATCATAGGTCATGTATGTTTTTATGCATGTCGATTGTATTTCTATATATTTTTTTAAAATCCCATCCCTCAACCTGCTACTACAGATAGAAATTTGGATAAATCAAACCTACTTGTGTGATGCGTTCATGTTTAACATGCATTGTTCCCTTTATGAAATAAATACAATCCAAAACTCAAATTCAAGGATTCCTAATGTGCATGGTTATGTGCAGCGTCATATTTAACGCACAGCTTTTGTCATTTCGGTCTCATCTCAGCGCCCCCTTGTGGCAAACGTTGCACAGTTTTTGCTATTGTTCAAAAAGGTCAGAGGTGGAGAGCGGGCCAAATAGTTGTCATGTCAACAGTCCCACCTGAGCTGTGGACTTCTGCAGCTCCTCCAGAATCGCCACGGGAGTCTTATCTGCGGACATTTAGTTTCATACTTTACAAATCTGGAACAAGCTTAGAAAACACTATTGGCTTAGCAACCCAGAACAACTGGACCCAACATTTAGTTTTATACCTAGTTAATCCAGAACAAACTTAAGATCCAGAGATCCTAGTTTCATAGCTTATTAAACACGTGGAACCAATATTTAGCTTTATTCTTACTAAGAAGCAACCCAGAACAAGAATCAAACAGGGAGACACAGAAACTCCTACTAGTTTAGAAATTGTGGAGCACTTGTTCTTCATATTACTAATCGAGAACAAACTTTAGATCTAAAGAATGTGCTATGAGTTTAAATTGTGTAGTACTTTCGTCTTTTTTTTTGTTTTTTCCTAGTACTTCCTTCTAATTCATGTAAGGCTTGAACTGCCTTATTACTGAAAATGTCCTATATAATTAAGATTCCCTTACCTCGCCTTTCTAATGTCTGGGGGTTTTTTTTGTAGTGCATCCTCTGTTCTCAATGTGGTCAATACAGACTTTCTTAGATGCGGGCGTCACATTATGCCGTTGTCTCGTCCCTAACAGGAGGAGAGAGTGCTGCAGCAGATTGAGAGGGAGGTGCGCATGCAGGAGGGAGCCTACAAACTGCTGGCTGCCTGTTCCCAGAGAGATCAGGCCCTGGAGGCCTCCAAAAGTCTGCTGACCTGCAACGCCCGCATCCTGGCTCTTCTCGGCCAGCTGCAGAGGATGAGGAGAGCACAGATCTTAGAGAGAGAGGGACATGGGTCAGTAGAATCACAGGGATTGAGTTTATGCATGATTTCACTGGAACGTTATTGCTCAGGGAGACGCATGTAAATGAACTTAAAAAGTAATTTTTGCGAGAAAATGCACAGCCTGTACCAACAAACAAGATGTCAGGCAAGGTTACTTGGAGATGCACGAGCTGTGTTTATATTTCACAATGAATAGATCCAGAATTTCCATTTATAAGTTATATCTTCAGGTGTGAGAGTCGTGAATATGCAACTGATGTGTCAGTACTGCTTAAGGGAATTACATTTCGATTTTAGAATAGTCAAAAATCCGTTTTGTTTCTCTTGTTTTCTATATTTCCTGGATGTGGACGGCTGACTACCAGTTATTTTGACAGCAGGACATCTGAAGATGCAGTGCCATGTACTGGGAAAGTGTCACTTTCAGGTAACAAAATCTCTTTTGTACAAATCGTATTTGTTTAATCCTTTGTATATTAGCAGCTAAGTTTGTCGTTTAGCTGCTTGTTGCAACAAAGTTTTTGTTTTGCATTCCTGACTTACTAATTTGCGCTCTGCAGACCTGCGAATCCCCCTCATGTGGAAAGACTCAGAGTACTTCAAAAACAAAGGAGGTAAGCAAATGGCAGAGATGAGGGAAATAAAAGAAAAAGAAAAAAACTTCATAGTCATAGAATGATCACACACAAATGTAAGTTTCATGCAGTTGGTAGCACTGTCGTCCACAGTTCTAAAACATTAATACATAAATTAAAATGTGTCCAGATTTTTCAGATTAAAAACGTACACACAT
The DNA here is from genome assembly GCA_903066825.1 of Alfaro cultratus. Classification (NCBI taxonomy): domain Eukaryota; kingdom Metazoa; phylum Chordata; class Actinopteri; order Cyprinodontiformes; family Poeciliidae; genus Alfaro; species Alfaro cultratus. The sequence goes on along the minus strand of CAEFZX010001923.1, from coordinate 6,670 downwards.
TTTTATTAAATTAGTTTTTTGTTGTTATTGTTCTGATGTAATATTTAAATTTTAAATGTCACGTTTTCATATCACCAAATGATGATGTTTAGCAAAAATAGATACATGTTTGTGTAATTAAACTTTGTTTTGCTTTGTAATAGTTTTAAAAATAAATGCACATTTCATTCATTGAACTTGTCTTAATCTCGCAGGGAAACAAATTGTAGGTAACCAAAAAAAAGTAGCTCAAAACCCAGATTATTATTATTATTATTATTATTATTATTAATAAATATTTCAGCAATATTAATTTGAAAGATATTCAGAGTACAAAAAAAATGAACAGGATCAAGTTTTCTCTCAATGGGCACATGTATCCAAATAAAAGTTGGCATATTCATTGTAAGAATATAATTTTTTTTGTAGGCATTTCTGTGCCTGTTATTTTCTATATGTAAAATGTGACAATTTTCACCCCAAAAATGTAATAAAAAAAATAAAAAATCCCCAATAAAATCATGTTTCCTCCATCTTCAGAGCTGCATCGCTGTGCTGTGTTCTGCCTGCTTCAGTGCGGCTCAGACATCCACGACACCGATCTGGTGATGGTGGACAGGACGCTGACCGACATCTGCTTTGAGGACGCAGTCGTGTTGTAAGACAAAATTTCCGCAGAAAACCCGAGTTAACGCGTTCCAACATACAAGCTCTTAAAACCGTTCACATCCGCCCAGCGACAAGGTGGGTCCGGGCTTCTCGCTCCGCGTCGAGCTCTACAGCTGCTGCGCGGCCGAGGATTTCCCTCCGGCGGCCCCGGCTCCGGCTCCCAGGAGAATGAGCTTCCTGGGAGGCTCGTTGGGATGCTCCTCTGGGAAAAAGATCCGGGCTGCATTTGAGTCTGCGTCTGCATGCGGCTCCGTCTGCCCTGGTGGCGGGACCGCGAGACATGGTTCACCTCCTTCTGCACTGTGGGCACGGCCACTCTCCTTGAACACGTTTTATTATTATGATTTTTTTTTTTTTAACTCTGATTGTATGAATTTCTTTGCATTCATAGGGGCCCAAAGTATAACCTGTTGGCTCAGACAACACTGACTATTGAACATGTCAGAGAGGGTTTCAAGACGCATGATTTAACACTTTCAGCAACAGGTAATTTCCTGTTGTTTCCCTCTTATTGTATTTTTTTAAAAGTATGATTTAGGCTTTTTTTTTTTTTCCCAGAGGATAGTCCATTCTGGTTGCCTCTGTACGGAAACATGTGCTGCCGCTTAGTTGCTCAGCCTCTATGCATGACTCAGCCAGCGATGAAGGCCCAACTTAAGATCAAGGTGAATACATATTGTAACATTTTTTTTTTTTACCACCAATCACAACAACTCCCTTTGATTCTGACTTACTTGCATGTGCTTTTGTTTCTTTATTGCTCTCACTCAGCTTGAGGAGGATGCAGATCATTGGGGAAACTTCTACTGTGTCCTCATAGGCCAAACTCTTCTCTGCTATCGAAGTGGAGAAGACTTGGAGTCGGAGAACGAGCCTCTGCATGTAATCCCCGTCACAAAGGTTTGGGTTTTAAATATGCAAAGTCAGAATGAGGTCAATGCAAAGATGTGGAGATTATGCTTCTTGGGTTGGTTGCAGTCGCATGACAAAACCACTAGAGGGCACCAGTGAGTAAAAACACGAACAAAGTTGTTTTGAGAGTTTCACAGTTTAAATCCGGGTTATTTCTCCCCACACTCTGTTAGATATCACACTAATCTATTCAGTTATTTATTAAAGTAGCTTAATAATGAGGAGTTGTGAAAATGTTTATTCAAAGATCAGAGTATGGAATGAATTCATATACAGCTGCAGATGTACACTTAAAACAGTAAAAGTGTTTTTATGTTGCAGCATCCTACACACTAATAAGAACAGCTTGTCATATTTATTCATGTTGTAGCCATCGATAAATGGACCGTCTTTGCAGTAATGTTATTCCCCACTGAAATTCACACCTTTAGAGTATTTATTGCTTGTTGTGGTAAGAGAAACATTCTCTGGTGTCACAATTATTTTCCAGTTAAAAAACCGTAACTGAAGCATTCCTTTCAAATGTGCTCTTTCATTTTTAAGTTCTATGAATTTTTAGTTATCTACAACTTCCTGTTAGGCTGGTGTATGAATGTGATGCCAAACAGGTTGCCCAATTCTCTCACTGACTCTTAAAAAAATAAATAAACAAACGAAAAGAAAAACGGAAAATACACTGAAGTAGAGGTGTGTTGATCTTTGAGTCATGAAGTGGCTGTGAGAAAATATCTACATGCTGAACCCTGCTTATAAAAAAAAAATAATTCAGAAATAAAATTAACTGCTGTGAGAAACAGGACTGGATGAGGAGCTGAGATTTTTCTTACCAAGCAGAGGCAGGTAAAATAAAAATCTCAGATCAACCATAAGAACTTTTATTGTGTTTTTTCTTTCTTTTTTTGGCGGGTGGAGGTGTGGAATTAGAATTTCTTAGACTTTTACACATTTTTACAACAAGTGTTGCTCTTCTCTTCTTTCGACAAATTCAGAAAATGGGGTTGAAACAGCTACTCTTTTGCAAGTCCATTTAAGTTAACATATTATTCATATTATTTACACAAAATCCATGAACATGGAAGGATCCACATGTCATTAAGGAAAAAAATATTAAGAGATTGCACTGTTTGCAATTATTTTTAATTATTTTTAGGCATTGTTTTCTAACTCCAAGCTGGATAAATGTCGATGCCTAATGGATTCAAGTGCAGCAGGTAGTGTGCATCTATGTAAAGAGGGAGAGTGTGGACGAAGGAGGTCCATGACCTATATATCAAAATGTGGGTATATATGAGACAACTTCTTTTCTTTTGGCAAAATGGACCAAAAGAGATTTTATTTTACTTTGAATCAGTTAAAAGACCAAAAGTCTCGTTTGAAATTGCTCTGATATTGGAACATGATCACAGAACAATCCAACGTTTTGTCACATGCGGTCCACAATGTGGCAAGAAACGTGTTGAAAATAGATGCAAAGTAACTGTAGAACATTTGACAAGAAGCGTGACTTTACCATGAGCTCGTCACCCTATACTGTTCTGAACCAGCTTTAGCGCAGCAGAGGGAAACGGGGAGGCAGCGAGCTGATATGAGGAGAAAGCAGAGTAGCTCTTTGTGTTCATTCAGATTATCTGTCATACCATTCTGTCACGACATAATAACAAATATGTGAAGGACATGTTTTTCATAGGATACATACTGTTGCTTTCAAGAGATGAAAATAAGTGTGGCATGAAAACGTTTTTCATTTAGTTGCATGATCATTTTGTAAAGCAATATTTGTCCAATAGTTGTGCACAAACATACTTTTTAGGACCCCAGAAAGTTAAAACCTCCCTTTTACTTTCTTTAAACATTCATGGCTGAGGTCTATTAGCGTCTTGGATTAATTGTGAGCAGTGTAGTTGATTATTAAAAATGAATCCTCAAAAATAGGACTTGACTAATTGCTGCAATTTGACATTTTTGTTTTGTTCATCAAAACGGTGATTTACATGGGAACTGAGTTGTCTGGGGTATTTTTTAGCTGCATTCATATATTTTTAAAAAAATGTTGATTTGTAAAGTAATGAAGTTGTTTACCTCAAACTACTCACCTGTTACACAATTGAGAAAAACCAGTCTGAGCTACAGTCTACTGATTTATAGCTCTTCAACTTGCGGCGTGTAATTTTAAGCGCTCTGTAGTTTTCCCTCAGGCACTTCTGCAGGGTGTTTGTGACAGTATAACTTGTACTATAAATATGACGGAATAACTTCAAAATTAACCGCAGCGTGTTATAGGGACCCCTATTTAAATGACTAAATTGATCAATATTGCACCTGGATAATCACACAGTGCAAAAAATTTTTAAACTTCATGAACATTTCACAAGATGAAAGGATGCAGAGTGCATCATTCACCATTCCTCTTTAGGTGATCTAGAGAAATTGTACAGTCACTCTTCCTCCTTTAAACACACAGTAGATTTTGGTTTCTGATAAATCATTCCTATAATGATTTTTCTTATGTTTTGGATTATGATGTGGCTAAAACCCCAATGATAACCCAATATTGGCTCAAGTTAAGATTTTTAAACACAAATACAGGTTCCCAATGTTGTGGTAATTGAGCCATGTTTCCTCTAACTTTGACCGCTGACTTTTCAGACATAAAATAGTATTTATTTCAGATGTACATATGTAACCACTGGGTTGGACAACTAAATGTATGTATGCTAAATTTACCAAACATCCCGGTGACCTTCCTGAACTTACTGAGAAATACCTCGAGTTTGGACAGCATGTCTGACTGATGCTGTCTGCAGGATGACGAGGAGGGGGGGAAAAAAAAGCCTTGAGAAAATAATCTCATGATTAATCTGTAACCATGAACCTGTAACCTGTTTTGGATAAGGCATAAACCAGTGACGTCAAAAGGACCAGTTTAAACCAGAAATGTGCAGACAGCCGCATCTGTAAACAAAATCCTCCTGACTTTTTTCTTACTGACAATTTATCAGGTCTTGCTCCTTGTTACACCTTTGTTTCCCCTTTACATTTATTTTTGGTAAATGCCAGCTACTACATACCAGTGCATCAATGTAAAACAATTACGAGAAAGTGAGAGTGAAGAGGAAATGTTCTTTTAATACGGTTCATTAACTTGCAGTATTGCTTATGGGACAACCACATTGCATGAGGATGGGAGTTTACTGTGCAATCATATTCAATAATCTAGAATATTACAGTAAATGTAATTTTACTAAGTGAAACACTATACAGACCAAGCTTTTATTTTTGTTAATCATGATGATTTTCTGCTTGGGGCTAACACAAACATGATATTTAAGATTAAAATATTACACCAGAACAATAAATAAAAAGTTTTAACACCTGCTTAAAGGTTATTTTCAAATGTTACTTTAAATTTGATCAGCGAGTGGCACATTCTGATTCCTGTAAGTTTCTCACTCGTGTTTCTTAAGTGTTAGATAGAAAATAAACCTTTTATACGTCGATTGCTGTTGTTCTGAGTGCGAGGCCACTCATTCAACATGGGCAATCGGATCCCTCCTCGTCAATCACAGACTGGCATAACCTGCTTGCTAAGCTGCTCGGAAAAGCCAGGCATTGTTAAACAGGAGGAGGGGGAAAAAAAGCTGTATTTTGGCTTGTATTATGTTTTGCGTCTACTTCTGATTCCATGTCAAATGTCTTTTATATGCGTTTATTCGGTGTTTTGTTTTTCCATCGTCGTTGTCACATTAGATTTAACTGCGAATATTGGGAAAAAGAAAATCAGAATGCAAAATGGATGTTTTCTCTTAGCTCTTGAACATTAAACGCCTTCCTGATGACGAATCCTGATTAATGATTAACTTGAGATGAAGTTCAGACATGCTAAATATGTTTACCATTGAAATATTCAAAAGCCGTGTACAATTTGAGATTAAAAAGTAAAACAAAACATTGCATCGTATTGTCATGTGGACTCTTCCACCAAACCAGTTCTTTCAAAGTGGTAAAATGTGACCCGGCTCAGGAAACCAAAAAATGCTTGTCGATCCTGTCGTGTCTCATGAGATGAAGAGGAAGTTCACTCAAATTTCCATTCCTGGTAAAGGATGCACCTGCAATCCAAAGTGTTTATTTGTTACATGAACTTTTCCCAATTCTTTCACGTAACGTCAAACTTGCATGTGGAGGAAGGTGCTCTGGTCAGGACAGACCAAATTAAACCAAAACTGACCTAAAATAATAATAATAATAATAATAATAATTAATAATAATAAAAACAAGCACTGTGTGAAACATGGTGCTGGCAGCATCATGGTAACAGACGGGGGCCGACGCCCTTAAATGAAATCTATTTCAACACATTGATGTCCCTCAAACAGTAAACAGTCTAATCTAAGCATAAATACAGCTGGTCTGTGAAGGGATTTATCAGAGAACATTTGCCCAAAACTTCTGAGAAATCTAAATTAAATATGAAACTTATACAATTTTTGTATTTTATATAATTTTTTTTTTCCCTCCTTCAGGATACCAATGTGTGTACATCAGAAAGCGATCCTGTCCACGGGCCGCAGATTAACATTAGCATGCAGCCTCAAAGAGAGTATGCGACCTACGCAGCTACCACCCAGAATGCTGAAGACTTGCCAGGCTGGAACAAGGCCCTCCAGCAACATGTCTACAACCTGAGTAAGGCTGGGACTAGGGAAATTATCTGTCAGAAAAATAAATCTTGTTTATCTTAAGCTTTTATCTGCTATGAAAAGTTCTTGGGCTGTTATTAGCAAAGTGAAAGCAGGTTGTTGGTTTCTAACAGATGCAGCAGAGGGGGTTGTAGTCACTTACGGGAACTAAGAGGGGAATTTGAGCGAACCAACGAGCTTTCTGGAATTCATAGATACAGAAGCAAACATGAACACAAAATTTTACTCTGTATTTTATTTATATGTTTTAGTTTTATCTTATTTCAAGTGACTTATAAGCCTCTTTTCACCCAGATATAGGAGCTTGATTTTTGTAAATCATTTCTCAGTATTGATAAAGTATTAGATCCACTGGCAGATTATTTCACTTATGGGGAAAAATGTTTTATTAGAAGTGAAATAATCTCAGT